>JAUBWS010101709.1:0-10711 GCA_032270445.1 Darlingtonia californica | reverse complement strand
TCATTTTATGCACCTTTTTTACAGTAGGTCCACATCAGTGATTTCACTGGCTTTTTTTAATTGTATATTTCTTGACCATCTTTACCAAATAAATTAATAATAATAATAATTTAATTTAAACAACTCATAAACAATATCAAAAACAATTAATAAACCTGAGTATTTTTACACTAAATAAGTAAAACCGGCCGCAAACCGGGCCAACATTGTTGGCTAACATTTTCAACTTTGAACGTCTTTTGAATACATTTCAAACCTTTGGAAAACTTTTTTATTACATAAAAGAAAATAACCACATCAGTGATTTCACTGGCTTTTTTTAATTGTATATTTCTTGACCTTCTTTACCAAATAAATTAATAATAGTAATAATAATAATAATAATAATAATAATAATTTAATTTAAACAACTCATAAACAATATCAAAAACAATGAATAAACCAGGGGGGCCGGGGCCATGGCCGCCCCACTATTTTGCCAACAAAAAAAAAAAAAAAAGAGAAAGAAAAAAGAAAAAAAAAGAGAAGAGAAAAAGAGACTGTGTAAATATATCAAATAGTTTTCCTACTTAATTTTTGTGCTCCTAAAACATATAAAGATACCGCAATTCTTTGATTATTCATGAATTACCTGAAGTTCGTTAATAGTTAAATATAAAATTTAGATCACGTTTTAGCCAAAGTAGACCCCCATCATTTAAAAAATTTTCTTCGCCCGTCGGCCCCAACCCTGGTGGGGCCTCCTTAGTCAAAATATAATATGGCCCCTCCACTTTCGAAAACGATTCGCCGGCCCTGTATTATGAATGGTTATTTGAATAAGACAGGTTATTTACCTTATGGACAAAAATTATTACATTAATTATTGCAGTTTCATGCCTACTTACATTTTGCGACATAAATTGTTGCGTTTTGGCAATTTCTATCAACATTTTTAGACATTTTCAGACTGTTTTTCCTCGATAAAAAATGTTTTTCTTAACTGCCCCTGCATTTTTGGTATGGAGTTTTTACTGTTTCAATAGATATGAGTTTCTTATTTCATCAAACTCAAATAACCTACAGTTATGATATTTATTCATATGGATTACTATATTGTGGAAAATAATAAGATGAAGAAAAAAACATCAAGAGTTTTATGTTTCGAGCAAGAACCACAATATAATTTTTGTCTGCAATAGTCTGTATGTATACAATTTCTACACGCCTTTATTAAAGATAGCTTTATATTACAGCCTTTTATTTGTTTACTAGCTTAAAAGCTTTTTGCCACAATGGTGAAATCTTACACTGATGTTTTTCTTTCATGTAGTAATGTTCCAAAAAAAATCTGGCTAACAGGAATGGGCAATCAGCAAAAATTCCCCATATTAATACCACCAGGTTTATTAAATAAGTACATTGTACATAGTTGCCAAAAGAGACAGATCTGCCATGAGAGGGACAGTTTTTTTTAAGTTCCTCGTAAATTGGGAAAATCTCATGATTTCCAATGGATATCAAGTCCATGCCTCAGGAAATATACAAAACATAAAATTATGTACCATAAAGTTTCTTGAGGCTGCTTGAGGTCTCAGTTTTAGTGATCAACACATTCTTTTATGTTTTTCAAGAGTGATTTGAGAAAATCTAAGATCGGTTATATATATAAAAAAAGTTCATACTTTACTTATTTCTTGATCAATTGAACAACTGAAACTTGGCAACTACCTATGTAATATCCTCTTGCTGAAAGGGTGGAATCGAACCACCATAACCTGATAGCCAGATGATTATATAATCTCATCTATATTTAGTGAAGCTTAGCAGCAAATAAAACTTTGAATGGCAAAAGTAAAGTTTGTTTACTGTTTGCTTTTGAGGGTTTTCTTCTTGTTCTCTGCTATCTGTCTACATTATCTTTAGTACATACCATCTAAAAAATAGTACATATGTTGTAGCATAATTAATAGACTTGAAGATGCTCTTTCCATAGTTAAGGAAGAAGTCATCAATTCTCCTTTTAGTTTTGTTTATCATTTGATCAAGAAATGAACTCGCCAAGTTTGTGTATAATTATAATTTACGGAACAGCCGACAACAGAATCGGAAACCAAAACATAGACTAAATAGCAGACCCTAACAACGTGTAACTTTTGTAAGGGTCGGCGAATCAGACTATAGAGAATCCAGAAAACGGTCTTATATTGCTCCCAAAGGTACAGAAAAATATGAAAAAACAAAAGGGGTCAAAAGAAAAATTTTGATGTCCTGTTTTTTGTTATAATTTCAAGGTTTTTGGTCGCGAAATCTTCCTCGACGACAGTCGTGTTTCATTTCTTCTTTTACAACACTTTAACTGTTTCTTTAAGCTTTCCGAATAACTTTTCCTCATAAAGTTTTGTTTGTAGCTCTTGATATCTTTCATCAATGAAACTTTCACTTTCATCGTCTGACTACTGTCTAAAATTGTGCACAGGAATTTCCATACTTGAATGATCAATAAGTATGTTAGTAGCCATAATGTAGCAGGATAAAAACCAAATAAATCACAGAAACAAAATTCAACTTTAACAATATTCTACTAAACAACAGACGTCTTCACACAACGACAGTCAGCTAACAACTCAACAACTTAAAACTTGATTCATTTTCCCAGTTAACCCATTAGTCATCTAGAAGCTATATGAATATCTCTACTATCAAAACTAGCTGATGCTAGAACGACTAAACGAATCGATTGCGCAAAGTTTCACTAAACTGTACGAAAAAATGATGTGAATAGCTATAAATCATAGCAGACGACTTTGAAGCCAACACGAAGAGACGTGATGAAGCATGCAAGATGGAAACCGTTATCGGTCTCAACAGGCTATATAGAAAACACTTTTACTAGAAACATTTTTAGGATGTGTTCGACTTTTCAGCAATATTCAAAAATTTCAATGTGCATTTTTCTGGATATTGACTGAAAATCGACTGCCTGTTGGTCTACCGTTCATCTCAGCATGACGAGCCGCTATTTTCTACACATTGGGAAAATCGCTCGCGCGCGCCTCTAATATGTCAACCGCGTGAATTATGTTTAGCACGGTATATAATTAACGTTACTAGATAGCGTTTTAGTTTTCTTTTTTATCAAGGCCTTTTCTTCATTGGTTCTTCATATTTACACTCCTTGTATTTGTGTTTTATTAGGGCCCCTACGATTGTAACAGGTGCCATGAAATAACCGAAAGAGCAATTGTAGAGATATTTGCAATATCTGTTTTCCTGTAAACTTACAGTTGTTCAATATCTAGCTCGCTTAGTTTGTCAACTTCCAACCTATTAACTCTTAAGTAGTGCTTTTTTTTTTGTCAAAACCGAAAACGAAACGACCAAAGCTCTAGAACTCAATACACCTTTAAAGACCCCTGATATCGTACCAACTATAACCTTTACCAAAGACCTTGCTTAATTATTGCACTTAACGCAAGCGACATGATTGTTAATATTACTAATATTTTTTTATATTTGCATCCTTGACTCAAGGGCCTTCTTTGTTCTCTCAAAGGTCGCTAATTTTAGCGGAATAGGGCAAAACGTGGGGCGGCGGGGACGTATACAACTTCAACTCTATTACGTCCCTGGTCCCGCCATTGATGATTGTTTTGTCGTTGAGACGAGAAAGCGCTCGAGTAATCAAACTCAAAATTTCGTGATTTTTTTACCCTTAGCGGATCCATTCCTAACGGGTGGCACATATATCTGTGAAGTCCATAAATTGAGTACCATCTTTTAAATGCTCACATCTCAGCAAAAAATGGACCAAATTTAACAAACGCATTTAGCATCGCTACTTTGTTTCAAAAATTGGCTAGAAATTAAACAACAGTCTCAGCAATACATGTTGCTTATAAGATGCATGTACATACATTTTCAAGTAAATTACTTCACAAAATGCAAATCCTTCAATGTTACCTCTCTAATCAGACCAATACATTAACGAAAAAGGGGTAATCAACCTTCATACTGCCCGTAATGTTTTCCACCTTTCAGTTTCACTGAGGATCGCAAAATCGAGAAAAGGTTGAATTTCAGTCCCTTGAAGGGTTGCGATTTTTATAAATGTTTTAAAACATGAAGTGAAGTTGGTTTTCTGATAATAATTTTATCTTATATCTATAACAATGTTAACAAGAAACAACAGAAGGCAACTTGCAAACACAGAAGAAGTACAAGAAATACAAACCGTTAAAGAAAGTTTGGAAAAGACTGGTAAAGAGCAGAGTGTTGGAAATTATTTTGCACCATCTGAAAATATACAGGAAAAAACTTATTGATAAGGTAGACCAGAGTAAAGAGGAAATTTTTATCTTTGTTCAGAACGAAAACAACTCTCTTAGGGAACAAATCAAATTAATGAAGGGAGAATTAGATGAGAACGACAAATTAATCAAAGTTAATGTAATTGACATACCTTAAGTGGCTTAATTTTCACGTGGATTTAATTTCGCGAACCCCCAAATTTTTACGTTTCGCGTGGATTTAATTTCGCGAATCGTCACATGCAAACGATTTCGTAATGTAATTGACATAGGTTAATTAATAGCCATTCAGACCACAGGTTATCTAGGCTTCTAACGAAAATCACTCCTTTTTGGACATCATTCTTGTCTAATCCAGCCGTCCAACCGGGCAGTTTCGATTTTGTATTCATACAACGCAAGGGCGGGAGCGAGAAGTGTTGTCGCGTGTAACGCGCATTATTTGACCCGGATTGAGTTACAAGGGCGTAAATGAGCAGGTGGAATGACGGAGCGTCTAGAGGTCATAATTTGTACCAACACACACTATATATAAAGCGCAGTTCCCCCGCAACATCTTTCATTATCACACCAACGCCAAATGGTCTCAGAACACCTCAAAAAATCTAGGAAACTAACATTTTTCTCCAAAAAAGTAAAAATCCAGTAGCCTACAGCATAAAATATCTGTTCTTTTTTTTCAGGAAAGTCAAAAATATCTAGCAGACATCAAAATGCTCTCAGAACACATCCATATTTTCCAGGAAGCCGAAATTTTCAGCCAAACACATCAGATTTTCCACCAAAGTAGTTTTTGACATCTCGGTTTTGGCATTCATAAAATAAGTTTACTAATCGTATTTACTCGTTAAGGTTGTCATAGTTTTTATGTCTTCGTGTTAAGTGTTCCTATGGAACATACTCCATTGTTTGTTGTACACATGGACTACAGATATAGAGTGCTCACTTTTAATGTTCTCGGTTTTATACAAAATATGAGCTTCTCCTATCCTAAACTAACATCCATATAAGGGAAATACACTGACCAACGACACAGGTGGTAGACATCGAACTTATTGTTACCATCCGTGTTATGATCATAAAAGTTTACGATCCTATAATTACTTTTAGCCCATGAGCCAGTCGGTTTTTGGGCTCAACCGGGGGAGTAAGCATTGATGTGGTTTTTAGCATCCGTAGGGTATGTATTTTAAGGAAAAATAGGTCCCGTCGTGCAAATCAGTAGCTTTTGACCCAAAATTACAGCCTAATGGGGGGAGGGGGGTTTGAAGGCTGTCAATGGTCCCCCCTTTGAAAGTGGAATTTCGAGGATCCGAATTTTCAAAATCTGAGTATTCCATTGGAAAGAAAATCAAAAGTAGATAAGAAAAATGGGGTCGTTTGTCAAATTTGGACTATTTAATGCTGAGATATAGTAGACAAAAGATCTTTAGCTCATTAAAGTTTTTACACTGTTTATTGATCATTATGAATTTAATGACCTTGTCGAAGAAAATAAACCTGAATATTTGCTGAAAAAATTACCTTCCCAAGGTAAAATATTTTTGAAAAGCTTAGAAATTACCTCCAACGGTATGACAACCGCAAATGATACACGAAAAAACTTAAAAGCATTTTTACAGTTGGGTTCCGTTTTTTCCAGGACACACTGTATGATTCTTTAGAAAAGCGACACTATGACATCGTTAAATTTTATTCAATTTATCCAAAGTTGATGCCATTAAAAATATTTTTTATTTACTTGCTGTCAGTTGAATGACATTGTAGCATTTTTTCTCGGACACCCTGTGGTAGTCGGATTGAATTTTGGCATATTCTCACCGTCTGAGTTGGATAGCTATTCTAGTCGTTGAGGTAGTGTTAAAGAGGGAACTTCCACTTCGATCAAGTTCCTGACTAAGATCAAAGCCACGGTTTGATAACCTTTATTTTAACCCTTTTTTATGATCGAATAAAAGGAAGATGCAAGTGAAATCATAGTCATCTTAACAAATATCTTGTAGGTAGAAGAACTAAGAGATCTAAAAAAGAATTTGTCTATTTTTTGGAGAAAAATTACTTATAAAACAACAAAAAAACTGAAGAAAATTACAAAATAGAATTATCAGTGCTAAAAAATTGCTTCCTGTAAATAATAAAACTTTAATGACATAAATCATAAAATACTAACATCTCATTAAAATGAGAGAGATCATAGGTCAAACACAAATCACAAATTTCTCGAACAGTGTTTCTTTTCGTACACAAAGAGGAACCAGAAATATCTTTAACAAACAGTAAGAAATATTAGAAACGACAAAAACCTGTTTCATAATAGAGGGTGTCCAAAAATGTTTGGACAAACTTCTTTCGGACACCCTGTATAGCCCCGATATAGTAATCATGTCGAAAATTATGATATGCACTCAGTTACTTCTTGGTACGTAAACTCGTTAAAAACACGATTAATTTTATGTACTTGTCACAAATAAAGTTTTGAGCAAAACTGCTATTGATAAGTCTTATTGATTATTACTAATAATTTCAAAGCTCTTTTAATCTACGCGATAACATAACTTAAGACAGTGCAATACATTACAACGAACGCAAAGGTAATTGTATCAAATGCCTAGAAATCATCTAAAAATATTAAGTGCGAAAATTATATTAGCATCTACGTATAAACTTCTACTGAATCCCAAAAACAAAATTAAATATCATCTTTCTTCTTTTTATAAGCATCAACAACAGATTTCCAGAAATTGTAAAGATGCTTCAAAAGAATCTGGTCTGGAATTCGTAACTCGTTTGCAAATTTCTCTTCCTTTTCGTTTTGATCTTCATACATTTCAAGACTTTCTTGCAAGCTAAAACAACAATACATCTCCTAACTTTCCCGAGGTCATAAATGTATTATATGGATTTTTAGGGAAATATGCTTTCAAAGTAACTACACAATTCGCGAAATCAAGTTCACAGGGCTAAGGTCAAACAGAATTTTTGAAAGAATTAAGCTAAATCCAGCGAAATCTAAAAAATTTAATCTCCTAAAAATCTTTTCTTACTGAAAGTAAGCCAACTTTTGCAATTCCACGAAACGTTTATACGCTTGTTAGTAGTTGGGGCTGAGATTTTCTCAAAATCCAATATGCAGGGTCGGATTTATCCTAGTTCTTCCACTAGCTTTGAAGGTTATCATATAAGAAAAGTTTGTAAGAAAGGGAAGTGTTTTATAAATTATTCGCTGCGAAACAAGGGAAATACTTTGCGAAACACCAACACGTTAAGTCAAATAAAAAATTCTTATAACAAATTCTGATGACTGAAAGAAATCCCAAACCCTTCTCTTATGCACCCGGGAGTAAATTTGGTAATGTTTAAATGCAAAGTAAGTAAGAAGGATGAAAACTTACGTCAAGTCTTCAGAATGATCAGGTAGTGAATTGATATCACCACATACTATATATTCAGTCATCAAACTCAACAGTTGAAATAAATCAACATGACGTAAGAATCTGGTGACGTCACTCTCGTTTTCTTCACCCAAAGCAGAGCAATATCGAAATTCGCAATCAAATGGATTCTAAAATATATGCAGGTAAAAATTTACTGCATGAAAATATCAAGGATATGAATTGTTTGTAATTTTTGGAAACTCGGTATAAAGAAGTTTTCGAAAAACACTCGAGTGCTTTGCTTTAGTAGTAATGTAATAATGTAAGATGATATATTCCTGAGTTAGACTAAAAATTAGACTTTGAAATAAGTCGAGTTAAGCATAACCATAGCTGAAATAAAACACAGTGATATAGATACAAATGACATACCTGACTTTGTGCATCTAAACGAATTGCTTTTTCAACTGTCAACATAAGCCAGGCTGAATACAAATGTTTCAATCGCAATGTACCATGCATCTTTATAAAATGAAATCAACGAGATTTAATTGTGGCAATAAATTCGCTAACTAATTTCTATTTATGAAAGACTATTAAAGTTCATATCAAATACCCTTCCAATTGCAAAAGTAGTTCAAAACTGTTAATTTCGGTGCTCACCGTCGTCGCTGTATATACCAATTATTTTGCATAAGTAGCAATAGTATTGAGAGCCTCTATTAGAACCAAATGGAAATGGAATACTGAGGAGTATTACCATACTTGCCATCAGTTCCCAGAACTTATCGTATAGTCCAGTTACCTGATCTGTGCCACTCAAAAATCTAATTTACAACTTTATAACTTGTTGGTAAAAGCTACTGAATTAGCCAAACGGCTACGGGTTCTATAAAAGATTTAAGAACTGATTTAAGGACCAACCTTTCTGCTTGGGATGAACTTTTCCACATCCATTTTCAAAACATCTCTGAGATATTTATGATAAGGTTGTTCAGGTTCTGCTGGTGTTATTGTAGATGTAAGGAAACCAATTGAAATTTCTACAGCATTCAATGCATGTGAAACATCAGAAATTTCTTTCAGTTCCATCACCATATTACGTTGATCAGCAAACTCAATAGTTTTCTACAATTGTTACATAATATTTCTCTTATTTTTTATCCTACTTAAAATTTTCTTCTATATTCCATACGAATAGGAAAATATATATAAAAACCTAAAAGGGGGGAGTAAAAAATTTCCTGAAGTGTGCTAAATTATGAAACAGTTACCGTCAGAATTTGGGTAAGATCTTTTGAGATAAATATTCAAGTAGGTAATAATAAATGAAACTGGTCGATATTTTACCTGAGGAATTGATTTTCCAAGGTTGTTAAATTTACGAGCATTGTGTACATCATCTTGATAAACAAATTCTTTGATGACAATGTTGATCAACGATCTTCCATAATAAATTTTGTCAACAAGATGCTGGGCAATCTTTTCCATATTGTATGCAATCTTTGTACCTTTCCCAAGTTCCAAGGAGTAATGACAATGCGTGTAAACAACAGGTAAAAGATCCCCTTCAGGAGAGTAGGTTATGAGGTCTGTTTTGTTGATCTTTTGCAATGTGACTTCGTTTACAGCAGCACCTGGCATTTTCTTGTATTGTGAAAGAAATTCATTTTGGTGAAAGGCCAATAAATCAAACATAGCCATCATACAAGAACCCGGTCCTTCACTTTTACACAAAAAGTAAGCAAGGGGTGTCTTCATGTCCATTAATTGTTTTAGATTCTCGCCACTGAGTTGAAATCGCCCTAAAAGAGATTTTTTAACCCTCAGACAGCAGATAACGTATATATATACGTTCAAATTTGACTAAAATACCGCCATGCTTTCGAGGGCCTGTAACTCCTTGAAACTCGCCCTATTCAACCTAAATTTATTTTCAAAGAACATAAAAAAGCTTCCTTTTCAACTCATTTATCTCTTCCCAGTCTCCAGGAATTTGAATAAAAAATTAAAAGTGGTGAAAAGTTTACTCAAAATTTGGACCTTTTCAAAATGTTTCACCTTATAAAGGTTATAAATAATAAATATAAATATGAAATAAAGCAGAAATATAAAAGTAAAAAATATGTAACGAACCATATTTCTTAAGCCAAACATTTACACTTTTCCACAACTTCGTAATCTGGTTCACCAGTTTCTTCATTTCTCTAGAATCTTTGAAAAAAATAATTTCAAAGTATTTATGTAGGCTAAGTGACGGTCACTTTTTGTGATGGTTTCACCAAATAATAAATGTTAGGAGCTTACACGTAATTTAACGCAATACTAATGATTATGAGGATCCGCAAAATTCCTTAAAAATTATCTTTTTGTTCGCGTGTATTGTAAAATTCTGTAACATAGATGGGTAAGAAGCTAGCAATTAATACAACCTGAGAAACGGTTTTCTTTATACTGTTGATATTTTGATAGAACAAATCGCAAAGAATACGTTAGAAAGCAACATTCATTCTTTTCTGAGGTTGCTATTGCAAAAGATAATCCGAAACGGATTTCCTTAACGTTTCGGCTACTCGAAGTATTACTAGTATGAGCGTATTCGCCCGTGAAATGGACAAACCGGGAATAAATTTGGAAATAATATACTAACTTAGGTCCTTGGGCAAAAATATAGATGGGGTAGTTCTCAATAGTTTGACTATTTAAGTAGATAGAGAATGGAAAGGAGATATGAAAAATGGGATAATTTGTAAAGTTTGGACCATTCAGTGATGAGATATTCTCACTTAAAGACCAAAATATTGCAGTTTTTGTCAACTTTCTGCTGACGTCAGCACTTTAAGATTGAATTTACAAATTATGAAATTTACATTATTTGAACTATCAAATATCTAGTGTTATTATATCAATCATATATCTAAATATCTTAAGTCAAATATCAAATATTTAAAATTCCAACTGGCACGACGCTAGTACTTTAATCGGAGAAACTTTCGCGAGAGAAACTTTCGCGAATTTCGCGATTTATGGCATTTTTCGCGAAAGTTT
>JAUBWS010101698.1:0-10711 GCA_032270445.1 Darlingtonia californica | reverse complement strand
AATTCACGACAATTTTATCAAGTCAGTGCTTGACCTTAAGGTTTCTTGCAGCTTGAAAACAAACTGATTTTAAAAAGGTCATCAGAGCCATCTTTGTATATATTCTTGGTCGAGAACCACAACAACATTCAGTTTATATTTTCGTGAGATTTTACACCAAAACAAAACACGGAATATTTTGCATAATTTTTCATAATCAGGAGAATAAATTCGTCCAATCAGCAGAGCAAATCCATCAGCCGCCTCCAGGGTCTTCTTCGACGAAAGTCCGTCCGAGCGAGCAGCGCGAGCGATATAAAAAAGAAGCGAAGTCAAGAGGCCCTGGGAACGAGGTTGACCCAAAACATGTAAGGTTAACCGAGGTAAAGGCCTAACTACTATGTTTGCTATTCAGTTAAATCCTGTAGTCTTATGTAAATCAAGATAAATACTGTAGCTATTCAATTAGCGAAATTTATTCACGATTCCTTTTGCGGGAAAGGATTGTGTTGTTATCTTTCGTCAAACATTGTTAGTAGATGTTTATTGGCGGGAAAGTCTATCCGATTTTACAATGTTAAAGTGAAAAGTAATAAAAGTTTTTGTTCGTAAATTTGTCATTATTTAGATGAAAGAACATTTAAACATCCAATGTCCATTCGTTATCATCGATTGTATGTATGCCCCATTTGGTTGTACGGAAAAGGTAACCATATATATCTTTATTGAATATATTTATTTGAATAGATAAATATTCAAATAGATAAAACAAGAAACAAATACGCCATGATATACTGTTTATGTCTCCCTTTATATTAATACTGTCAACTCAAATAAGATCATTTTCTATCTAATTTGTTTCACTCACAACGATTTCAAATTCCAAGGTCGGATATTCATAATAACATTATCAGATTTTCCACGGTTACGACAGGGATTCCAGTTTAGAGAGACGTCTTAACCCTGTAATATTGCTTTTTCATTAAATTTCATAACCCGAGGTTTTAAGAAACCTAAGATTAAACCTAAAAAATAAAAGATAAAAGTTCTTGGAGATTGTCTTTCACATAACCATCCTTTGCTTTTATACTCTTCCAACGGCTGTGTTTTTTGAAACAATCGATCATTCACTCCATTGTTGGCGGTTACATTGGCTCCACTTGGCGTAAGGCTTTGCAAACCAAGAAATGTTTCCATTTAAACCAATCTTGGTATGCATTGCTAGCATGTTTCATCTTGCGCTAGAATAGCATATTCGAACATTCTTTTTCTAAGGTCTTGACTCGATTTCGATTTAAAAGAGTTGTTGCTTTGAGAACAAATATTGGTTTAAAAATCATCATTGTAAAAGTTTGCATATCAAGTAGGGAATCACCCGACACCTTGATCTTTTTGTAGATTTGGTTTAGGTGTTTAACCGTCATGCATTTCTTTGTGGTTACCGCGATGCGCATGTTTTTTTTGCTGCCTCCACTATATTTTCGCATAATGCAGATATGAATGGACTGGGAGCCAAATTTTGCTACGTAAATGTTGAACAGCATAAAATCTACGACCGCTACACATTGGCCATTTTCTATTAAGCTGGTCATGAAAATTGCTACATGGTATTCGTTTACCGAGATTACAGTAACTTCCGAAAATTGTTCACTAACCTTGTCATGACTATCTTTGGGATTTTTGTTCCGGGATTTCTTTATATTGTTTGACAGATTCACTTACGACATATACCATTTTTGCTAGACCTAAAAGGAAAATAAAGCGAACTATTATGATTTAATCTATATACATGGCATTACTCGTGTTTATTGGCATGTTATTGCTGGTTGTGGAAACCATTTCTATTTTGTGGTGGCGTCGGGAACCTTCTAGAAAACTGGGAGTCGTAGTAAAAGATCTGGGTGTTAATATATGTTTAGATTAGCTTAGAATTACAGTATACTCTCGTTAAGTGGGACCCTCAAGGGACCGAGCGAAAGTGTACTACTTAGCGGGCGTATTATCTATCCAAATCTCCTTATAAGTAGGATTTTCATCAAAAGCCTACTCGAAAGAGTTTTTGTAAAACTTAGAGGGCTTCATAAATTCAAAGACAAGGAACGGTGATATTGTGTTTACTTTTTCTATTTCATTCAACAAGACATATGACTATAGATTCTACATTAAGCAGAGAAAAAGTCAGTCAATTTGGTTTGCTTGGAATTAGATAGTACTTCATTTTCCACAATTCTAGAAACCTTAATCGTAAAAAATATGAAGCCATCGCATTGAATTGGCCCACCTAAGTGAAGTTTTTGCTTCAAGGGACCGGACAAAAGTGTTAGCGGGCGTCCTACTTATCCGGGGTCCCAGTTAAGCGAAGTTTTTTTGCTTAGAAAGGGTAAGAAAATTCATTGGACCGCGAAAATCAGTACTTCATAGCGGGCGTCCTACTTATCCGGTGTATCACTTAACGAGAGTATACTGTAGTTCTTCATTACAAAGATAATTTCATTGTTAGTAGTGGTTACTATAAAACACAAGAATGTACACATGATTAACACCGGGGTCTATCAATAAGATAGACAAAGAATCGTTAATGGTGTTTCACTTCTTTGTAGAACTTCTCTTCCGTTTTTAATAACTAACTGATCTTTGATCATCGATTTGTACTGAGTGCTATTTAGCATCGATCAGAAACACTGGAATTTCCACGGTGGAACCACAAGTGTGCCAACTTCGTCAATTCCCTGGGTATTAGCTTAACCGATGGAAATAAAAGATTGATTTTATTTCCCCATAATTTTACAAATGCATCTATACCTGCCGAACTTGGTGAATGAAACTTTGAATTAATACTTGCGAGGTTTGCGTTTCCTGACTAGCGAAACGACCAATCGTATGTGGTCTCCATATAGCCTCAAGTTGTTGCAGAAAATAATTTATGTGCCCTGTCAATGTCATTTGACGTTACATCAAGATATTTGATATTTATTTGCAAACAGTAATAACTTTGTCGACGCACATACATTAGTAGAACTTTTCTTGGAACAATATTCACGTAGGTATTGCCTAAGGATTTCTGGAAAACCTGATGACAAATGCTGATAGTATAGTTATTTTATCATTCAACTTCAATATTGACTCTTCTTGTATAATTGACTTTCTTTTGAGTTGTGATATTTCTTATTGTTCTGCTGTATTTTTTTTGTTCTGTTTCAAAATCAGCGATTTCAATTCTTTAATGTCGTCATTAGTCTCTAGGCTTTTTACTTTCTTTGCAATCAGTTCACTTATCTCAGTTTGTTGTCTTGTCATCATATCAGCTAAAAGTCTAATCCTGCTCTTCTTTACGTTGCTTAAGTTTTAATACATGACCGCACGCTACGGTGTCTGTACAAAAGTTTGTACAAAATTTGTGTTATCCCGTTTAACCCGAGAGGAAAAAAAAGGGGATTTCCTCATGAATTATTCAAAAAATTAAAAAGAATATTTTCGAAAAATTTTGTAAGGAAATGATTTCGGAAAAATCAAAATTTCGGACGGATCAATATTCTGACCGAAAAAAATCCGAAATTTTGCCCCACCGAAATTTTTGCGTTTTAATATAGTTTCTTTGATGACCGGGGACTGCTTCTTGGTTCATTTTTCACATAATTTTCTTGATGTTGACGTTTTCTTTATAAAATTGGTTTGTTAGTTTGTTTGTTTATTTATTTATAGTTGGAAGTACAGTTACATAGTTTTCCTATAGTGAATATAAAAAACTATAAAATACAACTTTACAATTATAAATTTTCAAATAACACTGAATTTTACAAAACCTAAGCAAACAATACTAAGGCGTACATATTTTGCACGAGGACATAGGTTTCCAATTTTTTATTCTCTTTACAAACGTCATAAGAGTAATAATCTGGTAAATTTTTGATTTCGTATGGTAGGTTGCTCCAAATTATTCCTCCTTTAAAAAAAATTGTATTTATACCATGTGTCCTAGTGTTACACTTCGGCAAACTGATAAGATAATTCGAACGTAGGTTAATACTTCACTTCTTTTAAGATGAAAAGGTCGTTTGCAATATCTGGACATATTCTCTTGGATATCTTGTATATGAATAACATTAGTGCTTGTAAATTTTTTGTATGAATATCAAAGTTATCATTTCTGGCTAATAGTTGGTTTGAACTTTCCTGTGGTGAATCATATACGCACTTTAGGAAGCGTTTGTGGATTTGATTGATTCTTGAATTTTCAGACTTTGAGTAAAACATCCAAATAAGGTTACAGTATTTGAAATTTGATAAAATAGAAGATCTGGCAAGAATATTCGCCTGATCTTCTTTTAAATATTTTCGGATCCTCAATAACGCATATAGTCATATAGTTTATTTAATGACTTGGAACCACTATCAGTTGCACGGGCCACATTATTTGATCACTGGGCACTGTTTTATTTCAAATGATCCGAATAGAACTTAATTTGATAAATGGTAGGTGCATGAATTACATAATGCATTTAATGACCTATTAATAACTGACATCTGGTTCCTTTTGAATAATTTATATTGTTACTTTGATGATCAGGGTCTGCTTGCTGGTGCCTAGACCATTCTCTGTTAACGTGAATCAAAATTTGTTTTATGACCAGAGATTATTCCTTGCTATCAAGGGTGGTTTTGATTTTTTGATAGTTGGAAGGAATTTTTCTTCTAAACAAAATTATAAGAGTCAGGTATTCAGGTTGCTTTCTTTTTTGTGCATACTGCCGACTTGCAACTGTTTCATTGTATGATATTAACTTATAGTCATATTCTATGAATTTTCTTTTTATACTTTTCTAAAGATGACAAGAAGAGACACGGAGAAACACAGTCAATTGTTGACGAATAATCACATGAATCTCATGTTCAATCAAATCGGTGACCTTCGACAAGAAAACACGAAATCTCGTAACATAATCAATAATTTACAAGAAGAAAACGCGAAATCGCGGAACGAATTTAAAGTTTTGCGACAGGAAGTTACCAAATCTCAAAACATAATCAGTGACTTACAACATGAAAACACGAAACTTCGAAACGAGATGGAGAAAAGTAACACAAAAACTGTAAACCAACTGGATGAACAGAGGAAAGAGTTTGAAAAACAAAAGAATGAAATAGAAGAATTGAAAGAACAACTCCGAAAGAAAGTTGACAAAGAGACAGCTTATTCTTATAACCTTGACGAACTTTTATCAAAGGGAACAGAGAAATGGATAAAAAAAAATGATGTCCAATGTTTTGATTTGAGCTACAAGAATTGGTATACAAAAATGTTCGATTTGATGAAAAAAAATAAGTTGTATCAGCACCAAAATATAATGTATGTAAAAATTAAACAGGAAAAAAGAAATCACGTGTATTGGTATTCAAACAACAAGGAACGACAATCTGCAGAAGCATCTCGTTACGTTCCTGGAGATGACGGTTTGATATTGCGTGTTAGTGATCATAATTTAGTAATTAATACAGAAACAGTTTACGATTACAACCATCAAAACAAGAGTACATCATTTGTCATCCACCCTCAACAAGAAGAGAAGGTTATCCGAATGAAAGAAAGTGATGATATGGAAAGTCTTAGTGGGTGGTGTGCATTTAACATTCCTAATGATTTCTATATCGATAACTTTCTGATTCTTTGTTTGACAAAATTTCCTTGATATACTGTTATACTTAATTTTACAGATTTGTAAATTCGTTTTATACCACATTTAACAAAATTTTTTACTTTCATATTCAATTTTACGGGCTTATAACTTCTTTTTTATACCGTGTTTAACAATTTTATTGTCAGTCTTTTCTCAAATTCCTATTGTTGTTAGTGCCTCGTCTATTTATTTTTGTTTCTCATTTCTCCGTTTAACATCTACGACTTTGAGATTAGCAATCATACTGTACATTAAGTATCGCTGTAGCAGAAACGTCGCATTAATTTTTGGACGTTGCCACTGAAATGCAAAAAGACACTTTTCATCAGTTAATTTTGTATGATTTTGTGTAATATGGCTTGGAACTGAAATTCTCGTACGGTGTAATGATTTTTTCGCATATGTCGCAGTAGTACCATTATAAATGTCATGTCCTATGGCCATTCTCAAAATGAAATTCATAATATACAGCGAAGTATAAAATGAAAAGGTTACAATGACATTAAAAAGGCAAGCGCAGAGGTTGGATGTCGACGGCGTGGGTTTCCAGAAAAACATTTTTTAATCGGGAGGGAACAGTGCTCGGGCTCCATATAGTAAACAATTCAAGCCTTTTGAACTGATCGCAGCGAAAATATTACAGTAATGCACTATTTGCTTCAATAAACTTCTATACAAGTCTTTTTTACTAAAAGAATCAAAGAAAGAGTCTACATCGTCCTAGGATATAGTAAAGACCGTTGTAACATCTTATCTATTTGAGGATGTTTGTTGCGTTTGATGCCCGGATTATTAAAATATATTTGACGAATACAAATAGAATAAGGTTCAATGGTTTATACAGAAGAAAGCAAAAAAATGGCAGTTTAAGACCTTATTAGATCTTTAAAGTTCCCCCCTGGTCATGTGACATAATTCAAAAATTCTTGGTTTTAATTCTGTCTTATATCGTCATTTTACCTATGGGCCAAGCAAAAGGTCGACCTAAGTTTCCGTTGGAATAAATTATTCGTCGTCCCAAAGTGACGATTTGACATGATTAGTTTTAAAAATCCTGATTTTGAAATGAAAATTACACGAATTGTTGGTTCCGTATTTTTTCAAGTCTTAAACATTTTTTAGCTTGAAACCGATTTTTGGCTATAAATTTCTTTAACTCCTTTTTAGGCCGAGAAGGTGTGAGATCTATTAATTTCATTTATTAAGTATTTTCAAAGTGAGTAATACCAGCTGCATTTGGCATCAAAAGGATGGTCTGTGTGAGAAATAACTACTCAATCCATCCTGGAATTTTGGCAGACAGCCTGTGATAAATTTTTGTTTTTACCCTTCCATTCTAAGGGAATTGTTACTGGTCAACTTTTACATTTTCTGTTTTGTACCTTTGCTTCAATTTACATTTTTTAGGACATAAAAACAATAATTAAAAAAATGGTTTGTTCAAAAGATTATTTCCAGAATGATGATTATGTCCTTCGTGGTTATGACTTGAAATGAGCGAATAAACAAAGACCTTAAGTTGGAATGTTCTATTTGCCTACTTCTCATTACAGAAGCAATGGGGACGCTATGTTCCAAATATTATGTAAGACAAGTTGAAGCCAGGTGAGTGAAAACAATTACATTATGTAATCTTTCTGTACGTAACGTATTCATGTACACGAGCTTTTTTGCAAAATGAAAGAAACAAAAAAATAATGAATAAAATGGAGTTGCTTGGGCAGAAATAACTTTTTTTTAAAGTCACTTCAGCATTTTTCTATGTGTGTGCATAAAGTGCTACGCATATGAGACCACAGATGCAAAATTGCATCACATTTTTTGCAGCTTGTGGTCCCTGAATTTTATTCTAAAACATGTTACTTTTGAATTAAAATCGATTTTTTCTGTTCTGATTTCAGATTATAAAGGCAAAACAATGAAATTTAGCATAATTTCTAGTTTTGGTATGAAAATATTACTTTTTACCGTAATACAAAATCTGGGGTTTGGTCTAGTCCACCATCTCCTGAGGATTACATGTTTAAACTAAAATCACATTTGCGTAAACCCAAAAATTCGTGAAATCTTCCAGATAATTCGAGACTGAAGATAAGATTTGAAAATGCTCACGAATGACAAAATCAAGAATTTTTCGTGAGATTAACTTTTGCGAATCGGGCATTTTTTTGATTAAAGATATATATTACAAATGATTTACATACGAAAGCCATCACATAAAAAACATGAAATCCTTTATAAATCAGGACAAACTTTCGCGAATAAGAAAATCTCAAAATTTTCCGAGAAGAACATTCACTTATAGTAACTCACAAACTAACTTGACAACTTATATAAGAATCCGTTGTTTGCATGGACCTCACTGCGTTCGGTTCATGACGTCACAACCTCGGTCGCTATTTTCCCGTAGCGCCCGGCTAAACGGTTTATAAGCCATTAATAGAGAAAAATACCCGAAATCTAGCCTATCTGCGATCCAAAACGCAAAGGAAGCTGTTACGATACAAAATGGCGACGGATCCAATCTTCATCGGTGTTAAAAGTTTAGGAAACCAAAAGAAGTTAATGATATTAAAACACTGTTGACTCCAACATGCGAACTTGGTTAATCCATTATTCGATTATTTGTCACGCGCAAAGTTACTTTACCATCATTATCTTATTCTAAAGACACATTAAAGATGGCTTGAGAATTCTTGACATAAATATATCCTTATTGGACAAATAATGTCGGTCTAAAGTAACGAAATGTTTAAGGTGATAAAGGTAATAAAAATGTTATCCAACGAACCATATTAAAAATGCGATATTTTAGTCAAATTTATTTTTTCTGAAAATTTTTGTCACCACATTTTTTGTCTGATAAGGTATTTAATTTGATTGGTACATTCCTGTTTGGTAATTATTTTGGTGATCATAAAATGTTGCGGAATAAAAAAATTCGAAATTTACTTTTGTGCCTTAAATCACAAAAATTTGATCCCCAAAATACAGAGGTAAGTCAATCGCGAAAACAAGTGGCTATTCGTAGAATTATTCGTATTTTTTTTTTCTATGGCATTTGTTCAGGATGAAGATTCACTTAATATGTTTATTTAACATAGTTGTAGCAAAGAGAAATTCCGCGTTTTTTCCATTAAATGCCTTCATTCCAATAATTACTTGAAAGGCTTATTAAGAAACAAATTGAAATTTTTATTAACACTCGCTTATCAAAGTTTCTGTTCAGTTTTCGCAAATCTTTCAGCACACAACTTTCTATCATTAACATGATTCGCAAATAGCAGTCTTATCTGAATACTTCAGGAATTATAGGAGTGGTACTAATTGGTCTTTCTAAGGCCTTTCATGACGTCTTAATTGCGAAGCTGGTGGCTTATGGATTCGAGACTTAAACTCTCGCCATCTTTCACAGTTATTTGAGTTGTCTTAAACATCGAGTGCTTATTGGCTTATCATTAAGTGACTTACTTGAGATTTGCATGGGGTTCCACAGAGATCTGTGCTTGGACCTATACTGTTTAACATCTTCATTAACGATTTATTATATTCAGTTCTTGAGTAACTGTAACACTTTACAGACGCGGATACAGGGGTGTAGCAAAATTTCAGTAGAGGAGTGATAGGTCGTTAAAAGTAACTATCTCTTACATATTGACAATATATAATGACATTCTTAAAACTTCTCTCCTCGTGAAATCTATTTAACCTCTGTATCTGCGCCTGCTTTAAGTTTGTTGTTCAGATATCACTGATACAAAGACTTGGTTTCTGTATTAGAACTACGGCATGGGTGCAAATTCTGATAAGTTTCAGAAAAAATAACATTAGGCAGATCACTTGCAAAAGCATACAGCATGTCTCCTTTCAATTATTACCCTTTAGTGTGAATGTGTTGTAGAAAGATGGCTCACAACCTTTTTGATACAATTCAACGTAAAACAAAGAATAAATAAAATAAATAAAATAAATAAATAACAAAGGGAGGCTCAACTAAAGCATCATAGCGTACCTTTTTAAATCTTGTTTCAAGTTTATCAATCCACTTTTCATTCGATGCAATTCATTAAGCAATAAAAATGCATACTTACGTCGTTTTCCGCACAACAAAATTTTTGATACGTACAATTCATGATTAGGAAAGGGCATTGTATATTTACATGTTCTATGTTTCTAAATCACGACAAATCTATGAACAATAACTTTCATTACTTTTTCAATTGAACATACTATAAGTGGATAAAATTTCCCGCGAATAAATCTCTAAATTTCGCGAGCTTTTAGGGTATCTTGAGAAATTTAATGTACGCAAAAAATTTTGACTTATCTTTTAAGTAACACGAAAAAGAAAGGGGTAGACAAAAAAAAGGCAAAAATTGCATCCATAAGGAAAATCTAAACCACGCGAAATATTTAAAAAGCCGCATACACAAAGTCAAATCCACCCAAAAATTGATCTACCTAAAGGTAGCATAGTATTTAGGTTGTTTTAAAACCGTCAGTCGAAGGAGAGAACCACCGGCCATGAAAAAATTTGACAATATTCACAATATTGTAAATTAGACAATATCTTCCTTATTCAGGTGGGTTAATCTTGCATGTTTTTGATTGGTACTTGAATGCTTTTTTGTGTAAGACGAAAGATACCAATACAACTCTTATCCAGTAAAATAATCATGTATAAACTTAGCTATTCAATGTCTAAATGATTGACATATTTTGCTCATTTTGAGAATACAAAAAATGAATTATCGTTAGAAAATCCTTGTAGCATATAATGTACGGAATGAGAACAGATTGTTTCAAATCAGGAATTTAAGAATTTAAGAAGAACAACATACCAGTTTGAAATTTTTGCCATAAAATCGTCAATTCTTTTAAAAAAACCATCAATTTTAGTCAGTATTGGCCGAGTGGTTAGAGCGCCACTTTCGTAACCAGGAGGTTCCCAGCTCGAGCCCAGTTCGGGTGAAGAATTGCCCTCTAATTTCGTGTTTCCCAAATGATGAGGGTAGGTTAGGTGGAGCAGATAGTGTAAGAATTAAAATCTGTTTACA
>JAUBWS010101687.1:0-10713 GCA_032270445.1 Darlingtonia californica | reverse complement strand
CCTTGAAAGTCCTAGCATTGATTCAAGTCCTGTAAAAGACAGGCGCGGATACAGAGGTGTAGCAAAATTTCAGGAGGTGAGCGACAAGTTGTAAAAATGTCATTATGTACAACCCATCACTCTTCTACTGAAATTTTGCTACACTTCTATGTATGTATATCTGCGCCTGAAAGGCTCCCGAGAAAATTAGAATTGATGATAAATAATAATGCATTTTCGATATTTTCAATGCAACAATTTCATTCGTTCGAACTTTGGTTTGCATCTGGTATTCAAAGCGTAAAGAGTATGCGACAGTTGTACAAAATTTTGCTGTAAAATGCAATCAACGTGACTTGTCATTTATCACCTGGCTAGAAATAGCGTAAAGTCGAAGAGTAAAAAAATTAAAGACAAAATCCTGGAATTTTGGACTGATTTTTCAGTGATTTTCCCCTCACGAAAGCGTTGCATTTTGAACCCATGAATTTCCGAGCACCCCTTTTTCACACGTTTTTTATCAACTTAGTATGCTCTCTCTCATTTTAGACTGTACTCATGATAGTCCGCCACCGCCCTACTATGAAGGAGATCGTCAACATCAACAACCACCCTACTTTCCTGGGAATCACCAACAACCGCCCTTTTCACCTCAACATCATCACCAACAACCGCCCTTTTCACCACACCATCATCACCATCACCATCATGTTCCCTGAACAGTACCGAATTTTGCTTTAAAGAAGTAATTGAATGATTAAGTAATGGAGTAATTGATAATTGATGCACCTATAATGAGATCCAGTAGAATAATTATTTATGGAACTA
This sequence comes from Darlingtonia californica, assembly GCA_032270445.1. NCBI lineage: Eukaryota > Viridiplantae > Streptophyta > Magnoliopsida > Ericales > Sarraceniaceae > Darlingtonia > Darlingtonia californica. Next base: position 9,906 of record JAUBWS010101687.1, on the reverse strand, counting down.
GTTTGCATTCAGTAAAGCTTTCCTAGTGATTACTGACTGACTTGTAAGTCTGAAAACTGGTCGTATACTTAGAGCATTTATTGCTGCCTTCACACCTACCAAATCAACGAATGAACTTGACTGATTTGGTCGCTTATTTTCATTGTCAATATTATACAATTGCATTAAATCTAACTTGGTAAAAACTAAAACAATATTGGGGCTGCAAATTATTTTTTGCCACTATATCCTTTGTACTTAATGTACATGTTCTTTGCCTAAACTACATTGTTTGTTGGAAGCGTAGATTTTGATTATTTTTTAAAAAGTTTGTAAAGTAATGTAGGTTTTTTTTCTATCGAAATTTGAATTCCCATACAATCTAATTACATATATGCCACTTTCATCATAACCCAGCGAGGATAAGAATGCAACGTTATTTCAACTTATGAACTGGAACGGGATAATAATTTTAAACCTTAAGGGTAGGTATTTTGCGGGATTAATTTTTTGCGATTAAGGCTTCTATTTGAAAAAAATGATGAATTAATTTTTTGCGACCCTTATGTTCAGTAAATTTTCTAAGAGAATCTTTATCCCGAATAAATTACATGGAACGCCGCGGCGTTTATCACAAAATTAAGCTTTTGAATATGGCGTTCATCAGACGGTGGCGTTTATTACATAACGAAAAATGAGAAAAAAGATGAACCGACTTTAATAATGTTTCTTTCCCAAAAACAAAAGATTGCGTAAAAAATGTAGAGTTCACAAAAGCAATATTCGTTTTTATCTTAAGTTGTGGAAGAATTTGTTGATAGAAAACAAGTAAAATTTGTATAAACTATTTATTATTTCTTGTTTGGTCTTTTTTCTTATAAACGCCCGCTTTCCAGAATGCGGCGTTTATTAGAGGAAATACGGTATTACAATTTTGATTTTTAGGTTGAATCATTCTTTCGTTTTTTGAACCAAGCATAGGAAATTTTTAGGGGGTCGGGGCGAGCATATATTGGGTGGTCTTGCCCTGGTTACAGGCCTGTATGGAATTATCACCAACATTAGTTGGGAATTTATTTATATTTCATATGGGAACATTTTTAATAGTACAATTTCCTATGGAATAGAATTTTTCCGATATGTCATGCATTGCAGCTGCATGCAGTTTTATTATTGAATGTCAGGCCATGTCTATATGTGACCCGGAATGGGAAAGTGACACCCACCAAAATGTAGACGGTTGACAATAAAAATGGTTTGTTGCAGACATTCTTTTTTTCACCGGGTCTCGTGTTAACTAGACTTTTTTTCCACTTCTTACAATTAAATGTTAACCTACTCACTATGTGATAATTCAGGATCTTGGGAAGTCTCGGGCAAAAAATTTAAAAGACACGATTCACAATTTTTAACGGTTTCTTCAACAATGATTACTGAATTTCCTTACTAAAGTCTCTGTCGAAATACCTGGAACTAAAATTAAAAAGGCTTTTAACTTTTTAACTACACGTTTTTTGAAATAGACTTTAACTTGTTTGTCTTCGGAAATCTATAACTCAACTGTCGAGAAAAGTTTGTCTTGATTAGCCTGACAAGTTTGTTCAGGTTTATTACAGAAATTTCAGTAAATAATAAAGGGTGATATTTTTTGGAATTTATGACAAATCTATATACTGTACAATTTTTATTTATACTTTGATAAAACTTTCTTTTTTCTAGATAGAAAATCATGACTATAAGATTCTTTTCTCTACTTTTTTCCATGAATGCTTGGAAAATTTCTATACCATACTATACCAAGACACTTGAAAGAAAAGTGTACTTTGCATCATGAGTTTAGTCTCTGTGCAAAAAAACCCATACCGTATTACCAAAGTTGGCAGCTCATTTTCCCGAAATCATTTTTCATTGATCGACGATTTTTCCGCGCTGTTTATCCAAAGTAGTTCTATGACTTTATTTTCTTACATGAAACAAGCTGGAAAATGCAGAAAGTGTTAGCTCTGGAAACTTTTTCCTCGGAAGTCTCACTTGGAGTACCTTGAACCTTTTTATACTGGGCCTTTTAGGGGCTCTGTATTCCTAACTCCTGAACCACTAACTTTATTATAATCAAACTTAGTACACTTATAGAGCATAATAAAAGGTACTAAGGTGGCAAAATTTTCATAATGACGTCATTGACCACGTGACTACGTCATGGCCCCGCGGCAAAATGAAAATACGTCACCGTGAGAAGACTGGTACAGAGTATGGAAATCGTTGCTAAGCAATTTAATGTTCACTTTTATATCTTTAAATCATAAAGACTAATACAAACCCACCAAACCTGTAATATTGATGATGTAAGCAAATTTCAATATTACGTAATCACTTTTTACTTTTTTCAATCCAAAGATAAATTTTGGTAAAAGCCTCAAAATTTAAAGACACAAGCGTTTTACTTTATGGTTATTGCAGTCCAGTCTTTGGACCAGAGAAAAATATGAACGTTCAGCCTTATAAACTACAAAAACGCATCAGTCAAAAAGAAAAACAAGACATAAATTTCCTGTGTGGCTAATCTCAAAAACATTTTTGGAAGCTTTCGTTAATGGGGTAAAGGACCGAGGAAAGTACTTTTATTTAAGAAGAAACTGGAAAAAACCTTCGCAAATGATAACATTTTTGTGAGTGGAGTATCCGGAGCGTTCTGCGAGATAAAAATTTTGCGAAGGCCAAAAATCACGAAAGCATCTCTCGTGAAAGTTTCTATACATTTAAACTCTTAAAGTCTCTTGATTTTATTTTACGATCGTAAAAATTTGGTTATTATCAAAAGTAAATATGAGCAAATTGTTCAGAAATATTTTTTTTTCTCCCCCCCCCCCCTCTCTCTTTCGGCATTCTGCTCCCACGTGAACAGACCTAGTTCGACCGCGCGCTTAAGACTTATCCGAATCCGACTTAACCTGAAATTCAGATGGGTATTACGCTTCATCCGCACCCTCCGCTCTAAAGGCAAATGGCGAATAACCTCTTCTCTCCACTGTCTTTAGAGCGGTAGCGTGCGGTGAAGAGAGAAGCGGATCTGAATATCAGGTTAAATCCGACTATAAAATAGTTTAGTGTCATGAAAACAATTTTCATCTCAGGTTGTAGGCCTTTTATTGCTTGGTCGGCACTCCCTTTGAAACAGGAATAGGTGTTGCCACTAAATCTAATTGCCAAGTAAAAAATTCCTCTCTCTTTCTCTTCAAATAATCGAAAGGTCATACGTCAGTGAGAGCTAATGACTTGTGATATTTAGACGCATTTTGGATGTTTAATGAACTTCATCGTGTTGAAGTGAACGGTAATTGCTTTCTTGTGTAAAATCACGTACGCATTTTTTTGGCACGGACCTTCCAGACTTTCTTACATTATACAAGTAATGAGGTTCAAAGTAAATCTCTTTTTTCTAAGCTATGTAAAATAACTCAATGTAGCTCAATATTTGTCTATTCATATACTTTACGTAGCTAGAAATCTCGGCTAATTTTCCTTCCCTAACTCCCTATGCCCGCAACATTTCCCCAAAACGTTTATTATGCAACTTACGGAAAAAATGAACATTTCAGAGAGAAGAGAAACAAAGCTATCCCATAGTTATGCGTAAAGCTATCTAACAAAAATTTCTGAGTTCATTTGAAGCTACACACGTCAGTTGTCTTTACTTTCAGCCATTCAAACTTTTCTTTAAAGGATGACTTATAAGCAGCTGAATTCAACAACATTTGCTTAGTCGGTTAAGAGTGTGCCGAACAGACATGAATATTCTTTTTTAGTCAGTACAGCCAATTTTTATCTCACTAAAGTTTGGGATACCATACTCTGTACCAGAGTCTACTCACGGAGAAGTAGTGTTTTGTACGTTTCGTTTTACCGCGGGAGGGTCTAGTACAGTCTAGGGGTCCCTAGGTTTCCACAAGTATTTTTGAAGATCTTACGAGTTGCATACCAACATTCTTTAAGTTTCTTGTTAAAAAGGTGTGTATCTAATTTGTTTATTCTTCCTTTTCAGATTCGAAAATCAAACAGAGCATACTAACCATGCTAAAGAATTCAATAGTTATCATTGTTATCATAATTGCAATGTCAGCATTTACAACCAGTCAACCAATCATCAATGAAGGCAACAATGATTATTTAAGACCATTAACTTCTTGCTGTAGAACAGATCCTCATTGTTGCACGCTGCTGGTCAATTCAAAAATGGAAACCAAAAAATATATGCCCACTTAATAATAAGTTGAACAGACTAAGGGAACGAGTTTGTCGATAGCGATGAAGAAAATGATTTGTCAGCGCAAACAAAAGTTTGATCATTGTTGACAACTTTCTTCAGCTACATCCAAGAAAAGATGTCAAAGGCAATGATTAGTTCATATAACAACTATTGTGAAATTTTGTTGAAATTTATATCGAATTTCAAGTTTAGATTCATATAAGATAAATTTCTATTTTTAGTTTGACAGTTGGTATTTAGGCTATCCCTGGCCATCTTTCAACTATAAGATCAGTTTTGAAAATAGGGAAAGAGAGAGAGGGGCTTCTGTTTTAGGACACCAAAACACCGTACAAAATGTTTCTCGAATGGAACTGGAATCATCTGCAAGAACAAGGATTAACTATAAATATTTGTACAAAATCACTAAAACAGCCAGACGAAATTATAAAATTTGTATCTTTTTTCAATTGGTACTTTCAAAATACACTCAGATTGTGGCTTGTTTCAACTCACGAAAAATAATTCCTGTTTCACAAATTTCTATCTTTTTTTGTGGTCCAATCGACTAAGACTTCATTTCCAGCGTAAATACTTATAGACTTGGTTATAAAATCCATTTATTAAATTCGCTCGATACTCAGCCTAATTTTAGCATTATTATTTCCGTGTTAATAATTTATTATATATTATATTTCTTCATACATCTTAATTGTGATTATTCTATATACATAATATTAGTATTTCAATGCTTGAAAATATACCAAAAATAATTATAATCAATTCTTATATAATGGAACCAAGTGCACATACATATATATATTGTAATGAATCAACAGATCCTGCATTAATGTGACTTTTCAATTATATAATTCTTATTACTAATTATTGTTACGTTAATAGTATATTTAAAACTTAGTCATTCGTAACAATAAATTCCGCGATTCAAGGAAAAATAAATTCCGCAAAAATTTCTTCCGCACATAAATTCTTCCCTTAACGTAATGCGAGACTACCTTCGACTCTCCATATTCTTTCAAAATTTATGGGCATGTAAGAGGGTTTAAACGACTTCTGATCCTCATGAAAGTCCTTGTCCTGTCGATAAAACTTGTTATTGATTTAGTTAAGATGTATTACTGATTACGGTTCTGCTACTTTCCCTATTTTTCTCCCGCTATTCTTGTCCCACCTTTCGATGGTGCTTGATGTTGATCTGCTTTAAGATGCATTACTAATCATGGATATTGAATGATATCTGTCTCTTGAATTGTCCAATGCATTTTCAACTATCTTGTTATGGATGGAGATGAACAAAGGGATATACGCCATATAATCCATGAATGAAACCTGAACACAAAAATAAAACAAGGCATTACTGAACGTTGAAAATTTTCAGAGAAGCCTTTCGGAAGGGTAAACGTTTGCTGATAAAACATTGTGTGAATTAAATTTTACGATTTTAATCAATAAGTAGCTCCGTAGAAAGCTAGAAATATGGTGAAAACGGTAAACAATGTACCTGAAAATACAAAATTAAATCCCAACTCAAATTTTCTCCATTAACTTTATTACTGGCGAGAACGTCAAGATTGAAAAACGCCGAAATTTAAAGAAGACGAAATGCAACAATTGTTTTTGAAGATTCACAGAAAATTTATTTGCTTGACTCGCTGTTCATTATTCTTACAATAATATATGAGAAATGGTTTCTTAAACAATAGTAAGGCGATATACCTCTTCTAAAAAGAGGGTGTTAAGTTAATTTTATTTTATCTTAAGGCGGTAAACATTACCACTCCTACACCCTTTGCCACACAAGTAGATTCTTAGTCACTTTCTAAAGGCAGTTACAAGAAACGATTTTCCATTTCCAGACTAAAGCACTTCAAGATAACCGGACTACCTAGTATTTACACGGTTTTTTTATAAGCATAAGTTCTATAAGAATATGAAGGCTGAGATTTTAGTAAAAGGTATTTGAATATACCACATGAAAGGGCTTGGTTTTCAAAATAATTTAGGCCTATACTGTAGGGGAAGTCAGTGTATATCTAGAGATAATGGAGTTTCAAGTTAAACATATTTTAGGCTGAGCTATAAATTCAAAATGCTTATAAAGAAACGTGTATGCCCTGAAATTTGGTTTTCCAGTGGATTAAGGAAAGTTTAGTGAAAATCTATATCCTGAACAACTTCCTGGGTATAATTTCTTTATGGAAAAGCCCATTAAACCATCAAATAATCAAATACTAACCCCACCAGTATCATCAACTTGTATATGTTGTAATACGTCTTCTTCTTGTTCTTTGCTTAACCCTCCTGCTGCCAGCTCCAACCGAAGTTGTTCAACATTGATGAAATTGCTACTCGATGAATCCTCTCCACTTGAATAAAACATATCACGGAAGAATGTTATCTTTCTCTCAACTTCCATCAAATCCAAATTCTGGATAATGTCATGTGCCATTGAACTAAAAAATCATTGACTTAAGTATATAACCAGCCTGAAATGAAGTGCCTCACCTGCGCTAGTGCCCTACATAAAAGCGAGCTTGATATATGAAGTGCCTCACTTACCCACGTGCCTCACTTGTCCACGTGTCCTATGTGCCTAACGTACCCAACGCGCCTTCGTAACCTACATGCGTCTAAACTCACAGAAAGCACAATCTATCTATTGTCTGCTATAGAATCGATAATCTTCGTCAAAAATGATATGAGTTGATGCTAACCGGGGAAGGTGGATGTGAGTTAAAGTATTGTAATATATTGCTGAGGTGGAGCGCCACACCTGACATTAGCTCTCAGTAACTTACCGCACAGATCAAATTATCTTCACCGTGCTACACCTGCGTTGAGTGGACGAAAATTTGAAGTGACTGATTTAATGAGCCATTTGCAGTTTCACAGTACATACAGCTTATACTTACGAAATTGAAACTTTCTTATAAGGACATCAATAAGAACGTCTGAGGCTGAAATAAAGTCAGAAAATAAGCACACCCAGCCTCAGATAAAATTTAGACGTTCTTATAAAAAAAACGCGTACCTGGACATTTTCATTTTTTCCAATAATGCGCATATCACAGCGAACATACGAAACGAACATTTTGATATTGACTGTAATTGAAGCACCTAAACATAATTGAAGACAAAAAGTATTGTTAAAAGACAATCGAATAATTACGTTACAACGGGGAACGCGCATAAAACGCATAGGACGCGTAAGCTGCAGACATGGTTTCCATTGACTATAAACCTATTTTACTAATGGCAATGTAAAGTAAGGGAGATCAATCAGTCTTTAAATGACAGACAGAAAATGCCAATATATTAATAGTCAATTCTAAAGCGAATCAGGCTTTGCTAGATTAAATCAGGCATACCGACTTGTTTTTAAAAGTTAGCTTTACTGTTTATTTTATCGATAAAAAAATTTGCGTGCGGTAATTAAAAAATTGCAAATTTTATTTGCTGTATAAATTCTCTTTGTTTTTTTCTCATCAGAACAAATTTCCTCAAAACCTGCTCTATTTAATCAAATATGAAAGATTCTGGTAAAATGGAAAGTTTCTAAATACATAAAAATAAGATAAAGTCTGTATTCTTCAATATCCAGTAAGTACTTTTAGTTACCTCAAAAATGTAATTCAAATGTTGATCTGATAAATCTTCCAGGATTTCAACACTCAAAATGGCTTCTTTCAGCTCCTGAAATTTGCACAACCATATTTAAGTGGCGGTTTTTAATTTCGCTAAGCCTTTTGTTATATTAAAAGCTGGCTTTTCTCCTTTCTCGGGTTTGCCGTGATTCCCGATATTCCCGATTTCCGATATACTTAAGACCGGGATTGCCAAGAAAGAGCGACTCACTCGCTAGTCTAAACCAATAAATGCTTTGTAACCTTTTTTAAAAGTTCAAGAACATAAGCACACTACGAAAAAAGATTAGCACAAGCCAAACAATCTGACAGACGCACAGCGAAACTTACAACGCGTTGTAATTATTTACCTTCTCTATATGCATAAAGGTATTTTATGTATGAGTATTGAAATTGTCCCTTTAAGGTAAAAATATTACCTCAGAACTAATAACTTTATCTTTATCACGGTCAGCGATTGCAAACGCCCGTGCAAACAATTCTAATTTTTGTGAATCAACCAATTTGAAGTGAGATATATAATCAATGTTTGTCACTGAGAAATAACAAAAAACAAAACAGTATTTAAAACACTATTTGAAATGGAGGGCTCAATGTTACGGCTGGAAAAATAAATGAAAGAAGAGGGCTAGTTGATATTTTTTTTTTATTTTACCAGTAGCAAAATTGAGCAAAACTTCCTCTGATATTACGAAAAAAGGCCCCAAAAAATATAGTAACGCTTACCTTAAGAAAAAAAAATATTAAATTTTTGTGGAAATTTGCATGATAAATTTTCGAGGATGAACAAATTTTCAACTTATTGCGGAATTTATTATTTGACAAAAACCGCAAAGAAAAACTCCGCAAAATTTTCTTCCGCACATAGCTTCTTCCTTAAGGTATTCAAAAATGTCACAGTGTGTATTCTTTAATAAAGGTATAACAAAGACCTAATTAAGACCAGCTGCCTCTCCTTTCCACAACCCAACATTTCCATCGAAAAATCATTACCTTGTGTAGCTCTTCGATCAATTCTGTCCATTAATTCTCCTCTTAATGTAGAAGCTGAGCAACTATTAAAAAAATTAAAAGTCAGTAATGATCCTTCTAACAACTTGGTTGGGTCGGGTTTTGGATAGTGGTTTGAATAGAATATTTGGGGCAGAAAAAATCATTGTTGAGTTGCTGTTTTGTAGACTTCTAAAATCACTTTTGAACATTCTAGGTTGGTTTCAATGAAACTTTTTTTCGTGGTATTATTCTAATTTTAGTCTCTGTAGGTCACTATTCGCACCTAAAAACGTCTTTGAGCGCAAAAATAAATGAGAACCATAAACCCAGTGTTCCCCCTCTAACACGCAATTAGACTAAAACCCCAATGTTTAAACTCGGTTTTAGGCCTCAAAGAAATCAGAGCTCGTAAACTACCGCAATTGTTTAACGTTTGTTTTTCACCTTTTAACCCTAAAATCGAATTTCGTGCATTCCCAAAATCTAAATCAGTATTATTTTACATACCTACTTATTTTTCGGTACACAAATTACCCTGACTGGTAATGTCAACAGTCCTAATGTATCCCCTAATAATCATATTACGGTTTGTGTTCTTGCTTATTCACAGTTCCAAGTAGGATTAGGTTTTGGGTCCCTTAAGAGGACAACTGGAATCACCTTCAGTGTCCCACTTATCGAGAATATACTGTATTATAACACTTTTACTTCACGGACAACAAATCATATTGAACACAGAACTTCCTCTATACGTCTGGAAGGTAATTCTCGTTACCGCGCGACAACTTATTTCCGCCCACACGTTAACGTCTTTTTTCAAAATGGAAGATGGAGTAGTGTAAAACGATGATAGCCAAAACAGTCAAAATATATTTTTAAGGTGTTTTAAGGACATATGATGTTCATTGGGGGATACAGTGTAAAACTAATCATGTAATTTATCTTTGTAATATTTATTTTCGTAAATATTTTGAAATAACAAGGTAAGTTGGAAATAAAGAAAAAATGGAAAGACAAAAAAAT
>JAUBWS010101676.1:0-10714 GCA_032270445.1 Darlingtonia californica | reverse complement strand
CACTATAAATGGTTAGTATCGACACTATAAATTGTTAGTATCGACACTATAAATGCTTAGTATCGACACTATAAATGGTTAGTATCGACACTATAAATTGTTAGTATCGACACTATAAATGGTTAGTATCGACACTATAAATTGTTAGTATCGACACTATAAATGCTTAGTATCGGCACTATAAATGGTTATTATCGGCACTATAAATGGTTAGTATCGACGCTATAAATTGTTAGTATCGGCACTATAAATGGTTAGTATCGACACTATAAATGTTTAGCAAAGTCCATCATTCAATTTCTTATTTAGTTAACATTTTAAGACAGTTTAAGCTACTTTTGTGCCAGAAACTTTAAATATTTTTGGAAATCAACTTCGAGTCACTACCCAGGGACTGTCTAGGACGGTAAAAAGATTGTAAAATCCTTAAAAATACTTTACTAATACCATACTAGTCTTTTTTACAAATACTAATACTAAAATAATAAATTTAGTCTTAGTTTGTTGTTCATGGAGTGAAATGTTCCCATCCTTTATTGAATAAAGCCACAAAAATATCATACGCAAACCATAATTTGTCTGCCATTCCTTTCCCATGTCAAATTTGCAAAAGCCGGCATGATCTCAGAAAGACTTTGAGCTTCATATCCACCATTTGAATTGAATTTTACATAATCCCTTGAAATGAATTCCTCTATTGCGACATACTCTTGTTTTGCAATTTGAAGATTTTTTTCGTGAATTTCTTTCACTTCTTGTCATCGTGGATTCATTAACTTTGGCCATTGATGGCAAAAAAGTCAAACTCAACTTTCCCTTCCTTGGGTACCAGCAATGGCAGAACTTCTTCACTGACTTCCTTAGCCAGCTCTTTGGCTCTAATAAATATATACAAGTCTGGTACTCAACTATCAATGTTCTCTGCATATTCATCTTTAAACACTTTGACTACACAACTCTTATCTTTCTTTGGGCCACTTCCTCGAAAAGTGCCTTTAAATGCAAATCTTGATGCACCAGAATTAAAATGTTAGGTAGAAAACTTGGTCCAGTACTTGTGTCCTTGTTCATCAGAGAAATTATCTGTTGGAATATGCAAGTTTGGGTGGAGATTAGGTCTTGATCTTGATCACCATCACCACTTCTTATTTTTGGGTAAAGATCAGTTGTTTCTTTATAACCATCACTCTTACCAATGTTTGGGTAGAGGTCACTTGTTTCTTTATGACCATGACCCGTACCAATGTTTGGGTAGAGATCACTTGCTTCTATATCACCATGACCCGTACCAATGTTAGGGTAAAGATCAGTTGTTTCTTTATGTCAATGACAAACTAAAATCTCACGGACAAGTATTGGTGTCTAAGTCAGCAGAAATACTTTAAGTATTTTCTTTGAGTATGACCATTTCTATATATAATTATTCTGTTAATTATTAAACTGTCAGCATAAAAATGTTCACAAATAAAATTCCTTTTACTACCTCACTTTTTTTCAATTTACTTTTTGTTAAGTTTTTATTTTAAATACTTTTCTATGCATCGATTTTAAATGTAGTGGGCGTGCCATATTTAAGAAACTGCCAGGTTTACTATCAAATTTTTCACAGGTTTCCACTCCGGACGTAGCTTGGCTGATGAAATATCATTAAATCACCATAAAAATTTTTCTGGATTATAGAAACTTTCATTCTCAAAAGAAATTTTGGTTTCTTCAAAATTGCAAATTTTCTCAGCGTCAGGCCCATCACCAATATTTCTCATTGTTGCTCCGTCACTCCTGGAAACTTTTAACTGAATCTCTCGTCTTGTCACCAGATCTCATCCTTAAATACTTAAAGACATCCTAAATACAACTTTTGCAATGAGAGTTTCTTTTCTCGCATCATCACTCCTCTGCAGCCCTCTTCTGTCCCACTCTTGTTTCCCAGTTGAGTATGGTCTTCACTTTTTAGAACTTTTTTTGAAACTAAGAATTTTGGAGCCAAAGGGGAGGGTCACTTTAGCTCTCCCTTCCAGCTTAGTGGCTAGGAGTTGCATCCTTGCTTGAAATATTTAATGTTAAAAGGGGTAGCAGGGAGAAGGAACATGCAATGATAATAAATGCTGGATGGGTTCAAAAAATGATCAAAAATGAGTGGCTTTAGTGAAGACAGAAAATAATAGTAATATTAAATGGGAGTTGGAGGGAGCTTATAGAGGTTGGTGGAATTTGCAAGGAGTAGCGCACGTGGGCGGAAGCATGAAATGTTGAAGCACGCAAAAAGTTCCGTTCGGCTGTTTTTCATCATTTTTTCCAACTTTTCTTCTTTTTCAAAATAAAACACCAGCTGTTTCACTCACTCTTTGGAATCTTTCTGATGTTTGGATTATTAAATATATCAAGAAAATAAATATATAGGCAAAATACCAAACACCTGTCTTTTTTTTCCAGCATACCAAATTTTCAGATCATCTAGCATGACTCACTCAAAATTCTCCAGAACAAACACATTATCGCAGAAGTATAAATGGATTTTCAAGAGACAAAAGAACCAATAGGAAAATTACTTAGACTGGTAGACCTGCTTTCGGTCAATTTTAAGTGAAATATCTGTAAAATTTAATTTTGTAGGTTTTCTACTTTTTTGAAGTATGAGGGTCTTTTTCTAATTTTTTGAAGAAGTTTGTAGGACCTTTTTGTATTCTTCTGTAGGTCTCTTTTTTTTGTATCTTTGTAGATATTTTTCTACTTTTTTGAAAATGTATATATTTGAAGAAAAAAATACTTTTTGACCTTGTATCCGATACCTTTAAGGAAGTCGGAAAACTAAGTTCGATGTCGCCAGTATTTCTTATCTGTTAAACTTCTTTTAAAACTTAGCTACATTGTCTTTTATTAATAAATGTAAAAGCTACTGTGAATGCATGCGCAAATGTATATTCATTGACAAAATTGGAGCTTTGATTTGATTTTGTTCAAACATGCGATCATACCAAGCATTTATTGAATATTTAATATAAATGTATATGAATTGATTAAAATAGACGATTTCATTGATAATGGTTGCATTTTGGTCGTACAGTGTGTAGAAGTAAAATCACAGTTACTTCATTTTTTCTGGCATAGATTATATTCTATATCAAGAAAGTGGTTAATGTGATTCTCATATTGAAGATACTAGTCTGCAAGCCAGGGATGAACACAAAAGGTCGTTTGGTTTTTGACTTTTATTATTTTTGCTATGTGAAATCCAGCCACACGAAACCTAATGAATTGTTTGGTGTTTGTCGTGGTTCACATCTTTAAACTCCTAAAAGCCAGGGTAAAATTTCAGGTGATGTGACGGGAGAGATTTGCTAACGAACAGCCAGTAATTAAGTAGAGTTGGGAATTCAGAATATCCATTTGTCATTGACACTATGTATCATTTCTGAGATTGATCAATCCTAAGTTTCTTCTGTTGAAATAAACAGCATAAAATTCGGGGAAAGAACCTCTTTCGCCCCCTTTGATATCATTTCTGTACTTTTGTCTGTTTGATGTACTTGAAAATATTGATCTTCGTTGAGATTGTTTTTTTTAGGTAATCGAAAACGTTTCTATCAAAATATTTTCAAGGTATCTGAATCAATGTTTTAAGTATAACGCTCTAACAGTATCATCGAAAGCAGCCAACGAGGTATTTTTTCAAAATATCTGTTCGGTAGACATGTTTCCCTAGAAATTTACATGTGTTCGGAGAATATTTCGAAATCTACCTTGTTGACAAATGTTATGTATTCGATCTAAAATTCTAGTCTCATTGAAAATACGACCTGTTCTGAGACCATTTGATGCTTGCTAGATTTTATTTTGGATTTCCTGGATAAAAAGAACAGATATTTTATATTTTTTGGCTCGTTGGATGCTTCTGTATCATTTTTTGAAAAGTTAAAGCGTTTTAAAGGCACATTGGAACGTTTTGACAGATTTGGAAGATATTCGTTATTGTTACTTTAAGATTAAATTGAAAGATTAAGAAATTATATTTTTTGAAAAAAAGAAAATGACAAACTTAAAGATATCAAAATTCAAAAGCTTCAATTCACTCAAGTCTCTTATTGTAAAATGGAGCAAATTGATATCCTTGTAAACAATCCCACAACTATAACTGTACAAATCTTTTGAATAATTTAATAAGTCACATGGAAGGAAGATAATCATGAGAAAATCATGGGACTATCTTTTAAATAATTCAAAAGCAAATTGTTCCTGCTTCTTCCTTTTGTAAACATTATGTATATTTAGCGGAGGCATTTCATGGAATGATTCCATCCAAAAAGTTATCCTTGTTATTATTTATTGTTCATTTTCTCGATGGGTAAATCATTCCAAAATATCACGTACGCAGACCATAGAAGTCACAAGAATCGCAAAAAATCACAAGCAAACACAGAAATCACAAGCAATCACAGAAATCACAAGAAATCACGACCGAAATCAGAAATTACGTACGCTTTTTTCGAGTGATCTACCCCTCGCATTTTCTTTTTATTTGTCACATTGCTTGAATAAGAAAGTGGGGAAACCTCCTTGTATTACAAAATTGGTCAAAAAGTTTTGGTACAAGGTACAACATATATTTGAGCAAGAATTTTCAGCATTACGGAAAAATTGTATTATACTTAACACTAACAAAGGGATCTCTTCAGTAAAATATTTCGATATAGGTTCATTTTATCAGAAGGCTGAAAATACCTTTGTTAACCCTTTCAGTCCGTGTGACCCGCAGGGCGGGCGATAAAAGTACAAATTTTTAAAAGGCTTTTATTTCAAGATCTACAGTAAGCATTTTTAGACTTTGGGACCGTTTTCTTGGGAATGAAAGAGTTGATTCTGTCTTCAGCTTTTCATTGTTTTGGTTGGGGTAAAAATTATATTTAGAACTGTTGTTTTATTCTTTTAGAGACTGATATACCCAAGTAGAGGGGGGAGGAGTACTAGTACTTTAAACGTATTGACGAAAAGTAATCTTTAGCATTGTATTTGTCTTTAAAAGGAGTTGAAATGGTTTTAGGCTGAACTAGACTCAAAATAATAATGTTGAAAGCTAAAAAGACTACAATGAAAAAACGGCTCACTCAAAACTATGGTTAAGAGATGGAAAATTAAGAAATGGAAAGTTAAGAGTTATTTCTTGAATGGCGTTTCAGCCTTAATTAGAATTAATAACTTTGAAAAAACATTGTTAAAGTCGATCAATTTATTTTTGCGCTTGACTGTGGAAAAATCTCAATTCACATTAACGTGTTGTATTGTCTACATCAAGAAAAATGTTTTCAGTATCAAACATATCAGGAATAAGCGCTGAGTTAGGTTACAGTAGGAAAAGATTTTCTTGGAAATGCATTATGTATCCGTAAAAAAAAATTATATATAAACTGTCAAGTAATCTTCCGTTCTGCCTAAAGTTAGGAAAGTGAATTACAAACAGTTTTTTTTAGTTTATAAAGAAAATTAAAATATGGTAGGGCTAGACTTTCCCATTGTAGGAATTTTTTCAATTTTAAGGGGGGAAGAAAACCTTGGCAGATACCATGGGAGTGGGTGGGTTAATTTAGACAGGGAAAAATTGTGTCTTTTCAGTATAGGTCAGGGAAAATATCTATTGTTGCCAGGTCTAAGGTCAGGGGAAAAATACTATATTTCATAAAAAAGTCAGGGAAATCATTCACAAAAATTTTGTAGCAACCCTGTCAGAAGCAATTTGGTGACCTCTGATGTCATTTGCCCTCTGAAAACATCTAAGATAAGCAGAGCTGACTGACTAACATTTTCCAATTTTTCTCTTTCCCTCTGTACGTATGGAATGACAATTTCGTTGATGATCTTTATTTACTGTTCAGTATTGCTGAAATGCTTTGGATTGACACTAAGGGAAAAAGAATCGGGAAATTTGAACCGCGGCAAACTTTGCTTGGTTTTACCACCATAGATTAGTTGAAGGGGCAAAAAATCTCCGTTCAGAGTTATCACAAAGGTTCCCGTGATGCCTCTTTTATCAGCACTACCAGCGATGGCAACTGATTAACTCCTTTCTAGGCCATAGTATTAGTAGTAGTATTATGCGACACAGGAACATACTTCAAGGGTGTTTGATCAAGATTCAAAATGAGATTCGGCGGGATGTTATGCTCCTCAACTAATGCCACAATACTGTGCAGATAGAGCAGCTCTGCTTCTTGCTTAGCCCCTCCGGTATTTTAATTTTACCAGTTGTCTTCATCCTTCGTGAAAACCCCTATCCTTTTGAAGAGAATTTTTGCCCACGATGACGTATCAAGGTCGATATGGTCTAAATTCAACTGGGGATTTCGAGCAATAAGAACCTTTGCGATTGATACTGCAATCAGTGAATTGACTGGACCGACTTCTTTAGGCGCGTAAATATCTCTGTACCATTTCATCAAGCGATCCCAACATCAATGGTCACGACTTCTGTAGGCGCGTAAATATCTCTGTACCATTTCATCAAGCGATCCCAACATCAATGGTCTACCCCTTCTTTGTAACGAAAGTTCCTTCGATTCACGCTCCTCCTTCATCGATTGTTTTAATTCATTATTGTAAAGCTTCTCACTGTACTTTCGTTCAATGGTTTTTCTTCACTTGAAAACTTTCGTACTGTAGCAGTATGCCCATTTTCAGCGGAATATTTACCAATGGTTAACCTTTCTTTGCCCGACCAATGATTGTGGTTTTTTTTTTCTGGTAATCAATTGTGAAGAACTGGCTATAGCCTCGGTTACAGCGAGATAATCTACCATCCCAAGTTCAGATTCTTTTATGAATATCTGGGGTTGTTTAAGGATGCGATATTTCTGAAAAAAACAACAGAATTTAATAATAGTTATCAAAAGTACGCTACTATCTTTTTCTGAACTAAAGTTTATGAAATGCTTCGGTAGATTTGATTGACTTTCTGAAAGACCATTTGACTTTTCGTATACAAACGTCTTTGAGAAGAACGTAAAATTCTACTTCAAATGTAAAATGTTTTTCTAGAAAACACTTCATGTAAACAGTGTCCTTAGCGATGCAAAAAATATGATGATTTCGTAATGGTGCAACACAAAGGGTATCTTACCTGATGCTTGTGATTTTTATGAAGATTCAATAGCTTCTGGAATCTCTTTATTTTGAAGCATTTGACGTTGTTTTTCTAAACTCTTTAATATAGACATGGCTGCTACTTGTGAATTTCGTATTATCATATGAAATACTGTACATATAGTAAACACGTGGGAACGCACGCGAAACCAAGTTCGTCATTTTTCGCGCATGTTCTGGATAATGAGATGCATCATTTATGAAACCTGGATAATGTTTTATGTGCCAAACTATTACCGAATGCTTTATACCTTTCATGGTGGCAAAATTAATGAGTGAAAACCAGTCTACATAATTTTCCGCATCTTCTGTATGTTTGTAGAATAAAGAGATATTTGTTCTACATATTAATGAATACGATAAAAAGTTTCTCCCACAAGCAGTTTAAAAAATCATTAGCACACAAAGAAATTTGCTATGAAGTATGTAAAAAATTTTGAGTTTACTGCTGCTGTCCGTGGCTATCACTATTACAAGAGATTTTGGAAACCTGAGCCAAATCAAGTTTTAAATCGTTATCACGAAAAGAATAATGCATTTGATAAATTTGTGATAATGGTGTGTGAAATCGGAAAAAATGACACACCTGTTGGACATCTTCCAATGGAAATATCAAGAGTGACTAAATTTTTTATTGATCGAAGAGGATCCATTATTGCTGAATTAACAAGTGATCATTACAGGAGATCACCCTTAGTACAAGGTGGGATCGAGATTCCCTGCAAGGTCACAGCGAAAATTCCAGGAACAGTCGTAAACCTATTGATAATGGAGAAATATATGCAACTTGGCCAAGAACTCTACACGGAACCTAAAGATGAAGACATATTAGGTTCTTTCTTACAAGTAGAAACTGGTGGTGCTAATAATGCAGTTGCTCGAATCCCGCGAGCTGAATCTGAACCAAAAAAGAAAAAAAGTAAGTCTAAAGTCCAAACGAAAGACATTCAGAGTTTTTTCGATCGCAACAATCAAAGAACCCATCACTTGGATAAAAGAAACCAGCCGGATCAAACATCAAAAGAAAAGATTATAGTTCTTGACTAAATCGATTGTATCAGATTGAACAGTATGACATTTATGTAGATAGTTTTGAGAGAAATACTTGTGAGAAACATCGCTAACGAGTAATAGTTTTTTTCGATATGTCGTTGAACAAAAAAATCTCAAAAATTGGTAAATTTGGCGGGAATTTAATTTGGCGGATTGAGAAAAATCGCTATATTTGGCGGAATTTAATTTGGTGGATGGCTGAAACACTATAAATTTAGCGGAATTTAATTTGGGGGAGTTTTGTCAAATCGTCAAATCCGCCAAATTTTCTTCCCTTAAGGTAGGTCACATCATATTTTGCGTGGACTTATTTATTATGGCAGCCATTTGTTTGTCCGTTTGACAGAGACCAAGAAAATATTGGTATCATAGGGGATCAAGAGGTGTAGCGAAATTTCAAGAGAGCGAAAGCAATTTAAGTTACATTAAACGCTTAAAACAAGGCCTTTTTCAAATTCTCTCTCAAATCCTCTCCTAAATGACATATATATCAAACATTACCTTTTGTTGCTGATTTGGATGGTTTAATTATGTTGCCAACTAGGCCAAAATAGATAATCGAGTCAATGTTTTCATTCAGTGCTTTTACACATTAAGAAACAAAGGTCACTTTTGTATCCGATTTGTAAGTAATGATCTGCGAACTTCTTCAATTATCTGGATGTAGAAAATTGTAAGTTAAAGTATAACATATATACAGGTCAAATTTTGCTCAAGTCCGGAATTTCACAAGCAAAAGTCAGGGGAACATTTTTTCCAATGGCTGTATAAACCCTGTTATGTCTCTTTAACTAATCAATTATTCATAGCCACCTTCATTAGAGCTTTTCGTTACATCGCCTTTATTTGCTTTTCAGATTTAAATAGATATTTTTGTTTTCATAAGAGATTAGATTAGATTTTTCAGAATACAATACATACTAATCAGCCATCGCAAAGAATAAATAAACTTATGATTGATTTATGATGATTTTTGAAAGAAGGATACTCTTCAATGAACAACTGCACTCGTTGACTGTCTGTAGGCATGCTTGCAAGAAACTGTTTACGTTGGTCAAATGTTTTGTTCAAGTAAAATGTTTTAAATTCCTTATTTGGAATTTTTTTTTGAAAATTATTTTTTCAACAATTCTTTTTTCAACATCCGGATAAATCTGAATATGCTTGTCCCTGTTTCAGAAGGTTATAAAAACACCTAAGTTTTGCTCAGCATCACTTTGCTATAAACAAAATTACCTTTCTTACACTAAAGAAAATAAAAGTTTTAAATTTTTAATAAACACGCCCCATTTGTTACAACAAGGACAAACACGAACATCTGTCCATGGCTAACACAAAATGTTAAAAACGAAATGAACTACCGAGATGTTCTCCAAAAGAAGTTCAGAAAATCGAAAACGACCGGACACTACGAGAAGTATAAATGTCAGCGAAACAAGGTTAATCATCTGATCAAAAGAGCAAAACAAAACTGCACTAAAAATTTATTCAAAGAAAATATTAAAAACCCGACAGCATTCTGAGATCACTGAAAAATATTTTCCCCACCAAATCAAAAGCAAAGCATACAGATACAATATTCAAAGTAAATGACGAAGAAATATCTGACAAAGAAACCATTGCGGCAGGATTTGGTCCTTTCTTCCCTGATACAGCAACAAAACTACTCAAAACCCTTCATCCTACAAAAACTTTGTATGGAACAAACCGACAAAAGTACCAATTCGAACCACTTAGAAATTTTCGCTCCGCTCTGTTACACCATCTGAAATCAGCAAATGCTTGAAAAACTACAACGCAAGAAAGCATCCGGTATTGACGACCTTCCACCAAATCTTCTGAAAGACACAGCAGATAAAATTTCAAAACCTATAGCGTTTATTATACAGTCAGTAACTCCTATCGTTTATCTAAATTACCATCTTACGGAATAAATGGAAGCGAACTGATATTGTTTGACAACTATCTTTTTAATCGAAAGCAGCACGTGTTTTACGATAATCACCTATGAGAGGGCTACCGGGTCTTCCGAGGCGTTCCACAGGGATCAATCCTTGGTCCTACCTTATTTTTACGTTATTACACCTAGACGATATTGATAGCTGTTTACGTCACTGCAACATCATCAAGTATGCTGATGATACGTCAATGGAAAAGTCTCTGAATCGATTAAAAAAACGCTAAATACTGACATCCCTGAAATTTACAATTGGCTGAGCAACAACGATTTGTCTTTAAATCTAAAAAAAGGGAAAACCGAAACCATGATATTTGGAACCTCGGCTCGTATAAAAAAAGCTGCACCACTCGACGTACAGATCAATGGATCTAGCCTAAACTAAACAACATCTTACAAATACATGGGAGTCCATCTTGATTCAACTCTTACCCTAAATGAAGATTCAAATTCAAAGTACAAAAAACTTACTTCCCGATTGCGATTGCTGTCAAAAGTGCTTCCAAATTTGATAGTAGAAGCAGCCAAAGTAATCTACACAAGTATTGCTTTTCCAGTGTTTACTTATTGTGG
>JAUBWS010101631.1:0-24103 GCA_032270445.1 Darlingtonia californica | reverse complement strand
GGGATTTATTACTTCCCATGTTGTGACAATAAAAATGGTCGGCTTCATAAAGGAGTGAACAAAGAAAGAAGAAAGAAGAAATATTAAGAAGGAAACATTCATTTAAAAAGATTGTTCAAAATTATAATTGAAATAAAAGACTATTCATTTTTTGACACTTTCGATTAATATCTTTAGCATGGAAGCAATTTTTGAACGAATCATTGTCTGTGCTTTGGATAAGCAGTGATGACTTAAAAATTATCTTTTGAATTATATTATTATTTATTCGGGATACCATATCTTCATTTTTTCATGAATCCCTCTTTCCTGGATGCACTTTCAGAACACCATGACAAATTTACAGTATCAATATCAAAAGCCTCGCAGGGAAAGTAAAACACGTGACTCTGGATTACGCTTCCAATGTCTTATTCCAATTGGCTACGGCTCCAAAAGGTGTTGAACTAAATAGTGTGTTTGGCGTAAAACTACAATATTGTCCTTCAGAAGAGATTTGGAAAATCTGCATCTAGTACAAAAAAAGGGAGGGGCATGCGTGATGGTGTTATGATCGTTTTAATGCAAAAATAAAGAGTATTGTATAACTATCATGGACTGAGTCAGAATACTTACCTAAAGACCTTCACAAAAAATTCTTGACCAAATGAGATATTTCACTTTTAATAATTGTGACGGTCTATGGGAAAACGGGGCATAAAGCCAATCATACTTATTTACCCTCAAAATATTGAAAAAACGTCTGAGGAGGAGCGCATTTCTTTTTAAGCGACACGCAAATTAAATAGAAATGGACTTCTCCACAAACGTTTTGGGTGATTTTGCCAACTGGTGGAATATAATGGCGGTAAAAAATGTCCAAGTCCCCTTTTCCCAGTCACAATTTTCGTGGACGAACACAAACTTATTATTTTCCTTCAATGAATACCTGTGAGTGATTTCGACCAAATTAGAAAAATAGCTTTTTGAAAAAACCATATCATATCTTACAAACGTTCAAAATCGTTTATTTCGATCCTTCTGAAATAAATCTTTATTTATTATAAAGGGAAAGAAGGAAAAAACAACTAACTAAAAAGTTCAGTGTGTCCCGAAAAATTCGGCCCGTGTTTTAAATCCGCTATAACATTTTTGCAACCTGGTCAAATCTTAACGATTTTCATATCATTTGTTAGCATTTTAATCAAGCTTTCCAATAATGTAATTTAAAATTTTGCCCGAGGTCGAAATTTTTTTGTATAACTCAAAAAATTTCAATGTAATGATTTCAATATAAGATTTTGAAATTTTGTAACGATTAACAAAAACTTATTAGGGGGTGTTCATATGAGAAAAATCAGCCCAGCAAACCGCCTGGCTTGCCGAGATCTCGGCTTTCTTAACAAATCCTCATGAAAGTTTACAATCTGTCATTTGAGAGACGAGCTAGCCTAGCTGACCGAGATCTCGGCTGATTTTTTCCTAAATGACAGCTCCAGCACGGCGCATGTCTTATTTCCAAAACAATAGAAAAAATGTCAACAAATATTCAGAACCCCATGAAAACACAAGAGAATCTCAGCCCTGCTAACCGAACCAGCCTGGTTAAGTGGGCTCATATAAACAGCCCCTTTGACACATTTTCTGAAATTCGGGGTAATGATTTCGATTACGACATTAATCATGCGCAATTATGTAACAAGGTGAAAAATTTACAACTCTTTTCAGCACAAAATGGTCAGAATTTTGGAAAGGTTAGAAAGCCCGGTTTAGCGGGCTGATATGAACAGCCCCTTAGACACGTTTTCTGAAATTCGGGGAAATGATTTCGAATACGACATTAATCATGCGCAATTATGTAACAAGGTGTAAATTTACAACCTTTTTCAATACGAAATGGTCAAAAAAGGCAAATTTGTGGACGTCTGTGCGCCCCTAAGTGCCTTGGATTTAATTTTTATGAAAATCGGATGGCATATCTACGAAATGTCTTTCTTTGACTTCCAGAAAATCAAAACCGAATTGAAATATCTCAATTTGTTCAGAAGACTTTTGTAAATAAAAGGTTACTATTTTTTCAAAAAAATCGACATTCGTGATGACGATAGCAACCGTTGTTTATTCAGCAAGATTTTTTAATTGTCTTATTGAGCCAATCTGGAGCTTATGGCCCGAGGGCACAAAACAGCCTCCCATCGCACAGAAGCCTCAAAAAGCCTGGGTATAATAGGGTTAAAAAGTAACTTATTTCTGATTTGTTTAACTGTCCTAAAGTATCCAGGTTAATCCAAATAGAAAAAAATGAACATCGCAAAAAAAATTTACTATCTCCATCATTCGCATACAAATAAATCTAGCAAAACGCATTGCTTTTACAGTTAATTCGCAAAAAATATATACAAAAAAACCTCGAACAAAATTTATCCGAAAATAATTAATGATTCATCAAGAAAATTCTACTTAAGAATTTCTCAAATAAACACCCCACGCGCTGATATGAAATAGAATGGTAGAAATTAATTTTTTCCCTTTTTTTCGGACAATTCAATAAAACACAAAGACTACCTACCAATATAATGTTCAGCTTCGAAATGGAAAAAGGATGTGTTTTTTTTAAATATATTCCTTAATTATACACAGACTACTTACGCGAAGATTTGTAATTTGTTTTTACTATTTAGACAACTACTCCACAATGTCATTGATAAGATATTAAACGAGCCCGTCACACCTTTTAGCCGAATACTGTTCACTTGTTTTTAGTGACTGGTTAGGGCTCGGGTTTCTTATCGAAGGAATATGTAAAATTTGAGAGAAATTGGGATATAATTCGTTTTCTTGGCTAGCCTTTACTGGTCAGGATTACTAAAAACATTCGCAAAGTCACACCTTTTAGCCAAGTGCTGTTAACTTGTTTTCAGTGACTGGTTAGGGCTTGGGTTTCTTATCGAAAAAATAGGTGAATTTTGAGAGAATTTGCAATATAATTCGTTTCCTTGGCTAGCCTTCACTGGCCAGGATTACTGAAGCGCCTTTTAACTTAATACTGTTCACTTGTTTTTAGTCCATACATTTTTGGCTATTTGTTGTTAATTCATACGGTTCAGATTTACAATAGAAAACGTTTGGTACAATTGGTTCGCTGATTAATTTTTCCCCTTTTTTTTTTCTTTGAGTGTTTATCAATAATTTAGAGATTAATTACTAAGTTCTCAAATTGAAATTGAAACATAATCATTTATATTCTTTCGTTTCTTTATGCTGATAAAAATAATAACAAGCAGTATGTTAAAAATGAGTGTGATAAATGAACGGTTCGAAGTTTAATCAAAATTTTTATTACTAGATTTATATATGTAAAAATTGTTTGAAGAATGTATGTTTTGATTGCCTTAAAGGTGATTCCTTTGGAAATTTTTGGGATATATTTCACAACTAACTATACAAAGAACAAAGAATACCTGCCAATTTGTAATACAAATTGATTTTATACAATTCAGAATCGAATGGAGTTGGTAAAAGATTTTAATCTTAATTTTTTCCACAAAATCTATAACGTTTACTAAACACAGAGACTACTTGCCACTTTCTAATTAAATCAAATTTTCCAGATATACAATAGACAAATGTTTCCTTAATTTCACAATGCTCATAAACTTTTGGCTGTAACTGTAGTTAATCTTTAGAATGAAAGTAAACAAAACAATTGAACGCTGAAATATTTAATTGAAATTTTTATTATAAGAATAATAAGAATTGCTTGGGGTGTTTACCCCGTTATACTTTTTGTGATATTTCAAAAAACAACTATAAATTCTTTTTGGAATCTTCAGTTGACCAAATTCAGTATTTGATATCGCTTTGACAACGTAAGGAGAAATTTTTACGGTTTTGAGTCAGATGGATGATCAATACCCGAAGTAACCTTGGGCAAGATAGGTTGAAAATGTTTTTTCGAATAACTTTGGATAAAAAATGTTTTGTCCTATGAAACTTAATAAGATTACTATTTTTAATAAATGCGACGGTCTAAGTAAAAAGGGGGCTTGGTCATTTTTACCGCGATCAATCACTACCTGCTGACAAAACCACTAAAAAACGTCTATGGAGGACGGACGTTTTTTCATGATTTTGAAAGGTAAAGAAGTAAAATTATGGTTGGTTTATGCCCCATTTTCCCCTAGTATGTCACAAATAATTTTTATTACAAAAGTTTTACCTAAAATTTTGACGTGACTTTCCATACATAATGTCATACCTAATTTGAATATTGGTCCATAATCGGGGAAATCTTTAGGTTGAAAACGCTGACGTTAGCAAAAAAAATCCAAATTTATCAGTATATTTTAACATTTTTTGAAACTTCATATTAATTTCTGATTGCATCGAAAACATCAGCTGCTTTTTAAGTTGTATTCTGCTGAAAGTCCATTTCCATTCTGTGGAATTTTCCGCTTTAAGCAATTTCCCCTCGCAAAAATTATGCATAGGATTATTTTTTCTCAATGTCTATTGCTGTAATTTCCGTCTGAGTATATGGTGGCTATTGTTTTCGAACAACAAACGGTTAACCATAGATTCTAAGTTCAGCTTTTCACGTCGTTGGATTGGCTCATTGAAAATAGCGCGTAAATTTCTGAGAGAAAAAGTTGAAAATTTTCACCCTTTTATATTATTTTCATCAAAAAAAATTCGAGGTTTTCATGTAATTTTGCTAAAACCTAAAGAATCATAGCAATCCGTAGCCTATTTCTCTCAATATTCCGTTGATTTGACCATGCCACCCTCGAGAAAATACATAGTGCGTTGTACGAATAAATAAGGATTCTCACCAACAAGACATGTGGTTGAAAAATAAAATTTGGTATGACACTAATTTAAGGTTGGGTAACTTTTCTACGTTATTTATATTTATTTTTATTGTTCATTTTGTGATATATATATATTTCTTGGAGATTTCTTTTTTATTCTATGTTTTATGCAACCTACATTTAACCTAAATTATTCGATTGTAATCGATTGTCTCCTCTGTTCTGCCTGACCAGCTACTGTAATCTACTCAAAAATAACTACGTATTTGTTAGATAGCACAGATTTTAAGATTCAAACCTTCAGGATAGAATGTATTAAGTCATACTTTGAACAGGTTCTTTTCTAGAGAATACAGGCAAAAAATTGGCAGAAAAAGAAGTATTTTGTTGAGATATAAGTTCAGATGAAGAAGAAATCAACCAGTACACCTATGTAAACTCAAATGTAGGGGCAGTATCGAATTTACGAACGCTCTTTTCTTCTAGAAAAGAGCCTGTAATGCAAAGAGCAATGTTTCAAGTTTTCTGGCTCTTCTTGATTGCACAGTGAATGGAAATACGACACAAGATGACAAACGGCTACGAATCGAACATAAATTCAACTGGCGGGGAATATTAAGATGAATACTCTTTAATATAACGAACAGTAATATAACCTAGTCCACTCGGAGATAGCTGGGATGACACTTTGGTAACAAAATGTTAATCTGTATATTTCTCTGTGATTTTATTGTTATTTACTGCTTTTTCAAGCTGTTTTAAAGAAAAATCGAATTTTTTTTAAATTGACAATAAAATTTTTTTTTCAGCATTTAATTATCTTTTAAATCATACGGAGAGCTTCTTTTAGCTACACAACTGCTACATTACTACTGACGTCATAAAATGAAATAAAATTAGTGACGGTCTACGGAAAAAGGGGGCATAAAGCTATCCATGATTCCCTTGCTTGCCTATCAAAATCATTAAAAAACGTCTGTGAAGGAGTGCATTTATATTTAAGTGACACGCAAATTGCGTGTCGCTTAAATAAAAATGACCTCCTCCACAGACGTTTTTCCATGATTTTGCAAGTAGGTGGAGTATGATCGCGTTAAAAATGACCATGCCCCTTTTTCCCATGGAACGTCACAATTAGTGAATAGTATCGATATGTACCAAGGACAAATTTTAAGGTAAAGTCAACGTACATTAGCTGCAAAAAAAAAGGCAAAACAGCATTTAGCAAATGTTGACAGCTATCATAGCTATCTATTAGCTACACGTGTAGTTAGCTAAGGCATCCTCAACACTCGACTTTGTGTGAATGCTTAGAGCAACTATAGAACCCCGTCAATAAACACAATAAACAAACGACTAATTGAGCTGAATATGAGTAAATCACAAACCTCCTCTTCATCTTCATCAAATTGAACAGCTACACCATAGTTCTCATCAATTGCATCGTCTAAAAGCAAAGCAATACAAATTACGTAGTAAAATAACGTCCTTTTCAAGAGTAACAATAAATCGAACACATTTAGACCCTTTAATGTGGTCATGGCTGATGATGAAACAAAATTTACGGTCCTTGACCTCCTAGGTACAGACCTGGGAGCACCACAACCACGCACCAGTAAGTGGTCCCTTGCCAGTAAAAACTCTGTCTAAAGGTTGGTGAATTATAGGAATATTTCTGCACTGAGAGGGTTAAACAGTCTCATTTCGGCATGCGAATACATCCTATTAGTATATATGACCTAAGTTTAGTAATTTTGAATACTGAAAGCTGCAAACAAAGATTGTTATTTTACAGGCTGATTGGTTAATAATAGTGTTAATTGGTTAACAGCAAAGTAACTAGTTCTTTTTCCTATTTTTGCGACGATTCTTGAATAGCTTTTGCATGCATATCCTCCATATTTTACGATTTTGACATACTGGGTTTTGAATGTCTGCCAATAGACCAGGTGTAGGGTAAAAAAGTTTGCAGCGGTGTATCAGATAAAATAAGAAAAAAGATGCAAGCTTACCGTCACCTATAGCTTCTTTATCAACAGAGTAATCTGTGATTTTGCGACCCAGATTGACCAGCAAGGCAAATCTTTCTTCGGCCATATTTCCTAACAAACTGGATATTTCCTTCTTTCTTTCTTTGTCCTTTGATAAAAATAGTAGCATCGAATGAAAAAATCAAAAATCAAATTCAGCCCTATAGCTAGACAAACAAATGAGAAATACTTATGCTAAGGCAAATTTCGACAACCAACGACCACTCCTTAGAAAAAATATTTCGTTATTCCTTTTTTTGGCAGGGGTGGGTACAGTTCATACGGTTTCCCTTTTTGAAGGGATTTTTAAATCCCAAGTAATTGAAGCATTTCCATATAACGCTGCAAGAATCATAATCTCACACCAAACCAGTACCATCCATCTACAGCGTATTTTCCAAGTGTACCTAATCACTATTTTTCATCTTCGAGTTGAAATTTCGTCTGAAGTTTGGTACTTTTATGCTAATTAAGCCTTTAGTTTCGGATGGATCTGAAGAAAGTTTTTATATTATCTTTCTAACATCAAAAGATTCTTTGCTTATTTGTCTTGTGATTCAAGACGGAACAGTCTGTCCCTTGATATGAATGAAATTTCATGCTATTTATTACCTTATAAGAGAATAAGATTACGGGTGAAATTTAAGTATAATCATTGGTTATATATATTAGCTAGTATTAATTTTCGCGAATGGCATCCAACAATGTTTGGCAAGATTTCGTAAAAAAACTCGCTAAAATCGCATTAGTGCCAGCATTAGTCAATTATTACCAATGAAAATCATGACATTGTCATTCCAGGCCTGCGTGATGCACCTTTTTCTTTGCCATACCACCTTCAGAATCACTCTTGTGTCTTGTGGTCTTTTGATGCTCTTTTCGCATCATAAATGAAAATCGTTTTAAAAGGCTCATCTGCAACAAAGTATAATAGCGTGACTAAGTAATATAAAAGAGTGAATCCATAAGAAGTTAGTAATTTTTAACTTACTTTCATTCGGTCATCTTTCAAACAAATAAGGACCTCATCTGCAGCACCACATAAAATATCTCGAGGCTATGAAATAAATAATTGTCAATGATTGCGAATCTTAAAGCACACGTAGGTAATTTGGAATCAAAATATTTTCCAGCTATGCAAATAATATGGCACATTTCATCGAATCATGATTGAAATGTTACAAAACTTTTATTACAATGTCAGATTATTCAGACTGAATATAACCTTTGGAGTTCAGAACTTGCAATAATTTCATGCACATTCTTAAAATTACAATTTTTTGGCTTGAAACCCTTTGCAATAGAATAAATTTTCTGTCTATACCATCTTGAATTTCAACCATGATCTGGGTAATCCCTAAAGTTTAAACCCAAAAATCTTTTTTCCTAAAAAAGCTTAATTTTTGTTTGTTTTATCGAGAGTATAATATGAGTTCTGTAATTTCCCATTAGTCTAATTAATCTATTTCATATTTGTTAATAAGGCCCTTTATAGAAGAAAAGTGTCAGAACCAGATGTTGCACTACTGTCTTCACTTTTCAAAACAGTTTTCATTTCATCATAAATAAAGCTTAAAAATAGAGTCAACATTGAGGTGCCAAGTGCCTTTTTCATCCAAGTATCAAAGTAATTCTGACTCAACAAAGTGGGAAAAGGACGGTCGTACTCCGCCCGCTGGCAAAATCACTAAAAACGTCTGCGGAGGAGGTCGTTTCTATTTAATGCTTGAATAGAAATGCACTCCTCCACAGACGTTTTTTCAAGATTTCGAGAGGTAAACAAGTAAATCATGGTAGGCTTTATGTCCCCTTTTCCCATAGACCGTCGCATATACGTTATAACAAAAATTATAGCCTACCTGGTCACCAATAGCAGCTTGTATGAAACTGAGTAGTACTTCATAGGTCTGTCGGGTTTCAGTGGTCTTTGGACGGTAAGAAAGATCAGCCATATCTTCCATTTTATCGGATAAGAGAGTTGTGCTCTTCATCTTACCATAAGTTAAGTCATTGTCTTTATCAGCAATTTTGGGTCTTCTGCATTGGAAAATTGAAATAAAAAATAAGAAAATGAAGTGATCTTCACCTTATGTTAATCATGTAAAAAATGTTAAAAAGCGGAAGCGGATTGTGTGATAGTGTGTCATGCAAAATGTACGCGACGCATAGGGGCAGGTAGGTGTTTGTCTTTTTCGTTTTCATCTTTTTAAGGAGGTAGGGAGGAATGTGTCAAGTAGATCCTTGAATGTAACACTTAAAAACTGTTATTTCAGTATTTCTACTCCGTTGATTGTAATAAATAATAAGTAGTTAACTTTTTTACAGATGTTTTTGAAAAGCTGTTCGAAAAAATATTGAGAAAAAGTGATTTGAACTAATACTCATCTTCTGTTGATATATAACAGCTGCCAAAAGTTAGTTTTTAGTTTTCACTAAACTTACATAAACAAATGACTTCAGATAATTATCTAATAATTAAAACGCGAAAGACGGTGGTTGTCTTTTCAAAAAACGTTACGTATTAAAGAGAAAGGGGTTTCGACTCAAACGTGACAGACCATTACACTGAGCTGTGGGTGGGTAAAAATGCTGTTTTCTCTGTTACGTACTTTTTGAATGACCCTTTCGCTTATTTTGCGCAAAATAATGACTTTAAGCATGCAAAAAAAAATGACCAAAAAATGGTCGTGTTGAGAAGGAGAAGGAGAGAAGAATAAAGAGAAAACTTGGTTGAACGTTAATGTTTCTTATGGGGAAATCTTAATGCTTCTTACAAAACAAAAAGTACCATACAAAGAAGCTTAAAAGATTTTCAAAGATTTTTCTGTGTGAAGCAGCCTTTGTACTGGAAAATCATTCACCAGTATCGAAACTTCAAGCCACTGCAACTGATTTTTGCGTGGGCAGTGGAAAGTGCTTGAATCAGCTTTTCATTTTTGCAATAATTGATTTCACAAATTTACAATACTAATGGGTTAAAGATTTTTAAAGAAAATATTTCAAAAGAGAAATGCCACCTACTTTGCCTTCTTCTCTTCATGTTCTATCAGTGGCGGTGGCCTTGCTCTTTGGTACTTATCACCCATTTTCATGCCACTCAAGTGCCCTTGTAATGAAAGTACTTCTCCTGTAGCCTCATCACGATCACGCCTCTCGATGAGACTGAGATCAGCTTGCAAGACAAGATTGGAGTTCTAAATACAAAAACAACAGTTAACAACCCAATTCCGCTTTTAGACGTTCGCAAAACGTGAATAAGATCTTTAAGGATAAAAATAACGCGATATTAAACAGTACAGTATTGTATAAAGAGTCATTCAAAATTTTATCATTATAATGTTATAACCCAAATGTTATACGTGGCGAATTTGGTCTTTACAGTCATATTCTCGCTAGAGTTGATCTTGAGAATAGTGGCTCTTCGTCAACAATATTTCTTGGATCGATGGAATATCTTTGATTTAACCATTGTCATCCTTTCTCTTGTTGGTAAGTGAATTATTTTTTTCCGCCTAAATTTGACACCTATTCCAAATTCGATTTTACTTATAGATACATAAACATACAAATATATTATGTTGAGACACAAACGTAATAAACAATGTGCAACAAGTAGTGCGTAAACAAACAAAAAAACTCTACTTAAAATATAAAATAAATTGAACTTACGGTTTTGTATTCGAAGTTCAAGTCTTTGGCTACTTGGTCAGCCATTGTGAAACAATCTTTTGTTTACTATTATACAAACTTTTCAATTTATTTCATCTGTGAAAAATAAATTGTTAAAATATTCTTTAAAATTAAAATCAGCAGAATGTTAATGAACAAAAAGAAGTTGAACAATTTATTTCATTCAGGCTAGAGATATTAGAGCTACATTGACACTGCATTGAACATACAGTGTGTCCAAATAAAACTACTACACGGTTATTGAACTGACATTCACACGAAATTGGTTTACACTTTTTGAAAATTATTACCATTGCGATAAACTGATAATCTATTTTTGCGATTTAAAAAATTGTGTAAAGGCCCTGTTAGATGGTAAACTATTCGCTAAACTATTCCAAAAAGTTACTTAAAATAGAATAGTTTACGAAATAGTTTAGCGTGTATTGTTCCGTAAACTATTCAAAAATTATTAAAAGAACCAAAAAAATAGTTTACTTTAGCTTCGAATAAAATTAAATCGTTTGGATTTTATTCCGAATAGTTTAGCAAAGTTCAAAGGATGCCGACATTTGAAGAGACATTTTGAATGAATGAACCTACCCATAATTTAGCGAATCATTGAACTGATTAGTTCATCAGTGTATTTGAACATAAACTAAATTATTAGGATAATGTTCTGTTTCTATTTCAGGAATAGTTTAGCGAATAGTTTACCGTCTAACAGGGCCTTAATAGCAATAATAAAAACGACATTAGGGTATCGCTAAAATTTATTCAAGTCATTCAAAGTTGATGTCAGTTTAATGTCTATGTAGTGTTTCTTCTGGAACATCCTCTATAGTCCCATAAGACTGGACTTTTTATGAAGAATAGGTACAAATAAAAACTTGTATACTGGGAGGCTTAAATTGCAAATTAATTCGACAAGATAAACAATTTCTTTAATAAGAAACAAAATATACGAGCATTTTTTAAGAGATCAAAATGAATATTATGCTAATACAAATAAACAAATAAACAAATTGAAAATATACGAGCTTGTTAACGCGAAATCTTGAGAATTGAAGCTAAAGTATAGTCACTTTATACTACAAGAACTTCGATATTTCAATTACATTTCTATTTCTCATTTCATCCTATTATCATTTCAATACCAATCACCTCTCTCTGAGATCATAACAGTACCTGAACAATGCTTAGCAAGCTTGAAGGTGATGGAATATAGTGCTATAATACTATTAAAGCCGTAATTGGGTTAAAGAAAAACGAATCACCTTGGGAAAAGTTGTTTGCTATTTTCATTACAGCTAGCACCCTTTGCCTTTACGAGACCACGCAAACGAACTTTCAGTCATATTTGCACAGAATGCTATGCTACAAGAACGCAATGACTATGATCTTCCATGGCAATTTTTGTAAGTGTGTTTTAAAATAATTATTATATCTGCTATAAGCGCTCCCCAAGTAAAAAATAAATACCATCTTTTTGAAAATAGTTGCTTTTAACATCGAGATCTCGTGCCACAAAATGTGAGGGAGAGGATAAAAATCAGAGAAATAAAAGGAATTTTAAAATATCTAATAATTGAACAAATAAATATAAAGAATATCTATATGTATGTACTTTAAAAAATATTCTAAACGAATAAAATTTTCCAATAAAGCTACATAAATAATTCATAAGAAGGAACACCTAAAATAAACTTAAACACAAGATAAATACGACATTAAAATGTCCATACCAATGCTGCTAAAGTAACAACCTTGTTCTACAAAATTTTCTCTGTTTTTTCAACAACAAAATATATAAAATATCTATTAAATAAACTAAAAATGTTTGCAAACTTTCTATGTATAGTTTCTGTTTCAAATATCAAATAGAAGTATGTACAATCTTTCTTAAAAATATAAACTTTAGAAATTTTCTGCAAAATATTAACACGATATGCCTCAGAGTGAAGGTACAACTAAAGAAGCGTACTTTCTGTTTTAAATATGTAAAAAATCGTATACCTATATATACCTATTTAAAAAAATTGTAAAAAAAATCAACTTCAAGGCTTTTGTAAATAATAAGATGATATTGGTCTAAAATAAAAATATCCCAAACCTAATTGGTTGAAAGTTCAACAACAGAATACTGAAGAAGTAACATAGTTCAAGCAAAAAAAGCAGAAACGTTCTCAATAACAGAAGAAACCACACTAAAAAATAACATTAAACAAATTTAACTGGAAACAGTGTCAGGGGGAGTAAAATCAACTACCGTATTTTCTCTATTAAAAGCCCTGGGTGTTTATTATTTTAGAGGGGAGTTTATTTTAACATCATCTTCCTAAGTTATGGTTGTTTTTACAAATGTTTAGAAATCTCATATTTATAAAAATGGTCTTCAATATTGTGTAAATCGATTAAGTTATCTTCGTTGTCTGCATCTTTTTTTAATAAACACTCCCCTTTCAGTTATGAAGGGGCGTTTATTAGAGAGGGGCGTTTACAGAATACTTTTAGGATCGGAGGGGACGTTTATCATGGAGGGCGTTTCAAAGATAGGAGGCGTTTAATAGAGAAAATACGGCAACTTATGTAGACAACTGTGCAAGTAAAAATTCAACCTAAGGATTTGAAAGGCAGGACAAAAATCCTTCAGCTAGCTGTAAAGAAATTTTCCAAAATCAATTCCAGAAAACTAATAAATAAAGCATCCAAATATCTAACAGC
The DNA here is from genome assembly GCA_032270445.1 of Darlingtonia californica. Classification (NCBI taxonomy): domain Eukaryota; kingdom Viridiplantae; phylum Streptophyta; class Magnoliopsida; order Ericales; family Sarraceniaceae; genus Darlingtonia; species Darlingtonia californica. The sequence goes on along the minus strand of JAUBWS010101631.1, from coordinate 10,890 downwards.
TATCTTTGATAATACTCTTAACTTCTTTCATCAAGCGACACGCTTTTTGTTTACCAAACAGTTTGAAGAAGAGTTTCTTGACATGATGCAACATACCAGGAACCTGGAACCAATCAAAGAAGTGTTGGGATGCCATGGTACGTGCTTCTTCAAATGACCCATACTTGCAAACCGATGGTATTTTTAGATGGAAGATGCTTGGACAATGCCAAAAACATGGTACAATAAATGGGTTAATGATGTTCAGAAGGGCATGGATGATAAACAAATGTTCTTTTAAATTTTTCACTTTTCTGTTGGCATTCTCCATCACGTGTTTTCGTATGAGGTTTAACACTGGTGAGCAATTTCCTACAGCTTTGAGAGTGTGGTTACCAGAGTCAAAAATCACACTCAAAAATGTCTCATAGCTAGTTCTAGCTTCCACAAACTCGTTTTTCTTCACATCTATATAAGCCGTAAACTTTATCAGAAAAAGCGATAAAACTTCCTCTATCCGTGTGGTCAATGGATACAACTTAAGATTTGATAGCTCTTCAAAGAGATTCTCCCCTTTCAAGTTGGGAAAAATAACAGGATTCTCATGTTCAATTTCATCATAAAAATCAGGATCAAATGTATTCCAGAATTTGAGAAAATCATAAGCTTCCTGTTGTCTGTGAAGCAGTGAATAAATGTTTGGGACATATTCTCTAACTCCTGCCTCGTCCCCACGACACAACCAAATCAAATCCAGCATATGTTCCAGGGCAAGCTCATAGGCTAATCTACTGTCATTCAATTGCCCACATTTATAGAGTGTGAGGGCTAATTCCTTCCTCGATTTGCAATAGCATCTTGTAACTCCAAATTCCCAAAAATATCCAATATCTGATTCAAAATAATTGTTTTTTCCAATTCCAAATAACATATCAGGAAAATTGTCAACAATGTCTGCATTTTCTTCCACTTGCTTCTTCAACTTCTTTATTAGTTGGCAAAAGTTCTTATGCGCATGCCAATGCCCTTTCTGGCAATCTTTATTACAATATTTAACAGCACCACACCTGGAGCAACGCAATTCAGCTAATTTAAAACAGTTGCTACATTTGAACACACTGCTTTGAGGTTGAACATGTACCTTGGTAATTTTACGTTCCTCCATGTTGTCAACCTGAAAGAAAAGATCTTGCATTTACATAAAAATGTCTGTTGATAAGATATTAAAATAAAGGTATACATGATAATAATGTAAAGACATTGAGTTCACCTAAAAACTTTGAAAATATGATTTTGGTGATGCAAATTGGGTTTTTGCTATCATTAAGAAAGAGAGACTGTATGTTTCATTTGAGAATGCAACCAGGAGAAAAAATTGGGTAAAATGTTATCCTGCAATGTCAAAAATCCCACTTGCACCACCATTCAAGATGACTACACTACATAAAAGAAGGTATATTTACCTTAAGAATAATGGGAACATAAAGCCTAGTAACAGTTATTTACCCAGAGATGAGTTGCATCCACATTAACAGCTTTAGAAACTATAATATGATGGAAAAAATTTATTCTAGTTGAGTCAATTAAAATTTTCATGGAGTGCTATACCAAGAAAGGAAAACATTGATGTAGAAAAATAAAAAACAATACATGGTAGAACTATTTTCATTTTTGGCTGAAACTGCAGCCATCAAGTCGGTTCTGTCAAATCCAGCTCAGTCTCATTATGCTCACATAAATTAAAAGGGCTGAAATGCATTTTCGAATGAATTAGAAGCAGAATTAGTTGTTATTGCTTTAATAAGAAAATTCAAGAATGATTTATAAGATTTATCACAGAAATCCTAAATGATTAAATGAGATATTTCCTAAAAATCCTACTGACTTCCCAATCAATCCCATTTAGTAAATCAATAACAGTGCAGAATATCAAGACCTTGCTAGAGTTTACCATTGTAATTGTTTCTGCTTAAGCTTGAGATTATATTCTTTTCTGTCTTCCTTGATATTTGACTATGAGTAAGATTGTTAAGGGTCCATTTCATTGGGAAAAAATGTTTACTTTTAAACACCTTCAGCACCACTACTTTTAGCATCTCCAATGATATGACTGTTAGTATGCTACAAGTACCTCCATTTCTGTCTACCATTTTTGAATGTTGTGAAAGCAAAGTTCATTGCAGTAAAACCAAATTCGTCACATCAGTCCAAATTCCTGCATATTAGGTTAACGATGTAAAAATTAGCGTATTATTTGTTTGTTTGATTCACATACACAAAGGTGCTTCAATGTAATAATGAAGTTAGCACTTTTTGCATGAAACATTTTGATGACATGATGTTTGTAGGATCCTGTAAGTACAAAAACATGTCATTCGCCTACCTCAAAGAGTAAGGCAAAAATAATTGATTACAAGTACTAATGTAAGACCAAAATTATAGAAGATAGAAAAAATCACGGGTACTTTTAGTACTTTCATGTGGATATTTGTCCCAATGAAATAGACCCTAAGTGTTGCAAAAACTGTTTGAGGTCTTTCATACTATGATGAGACTTCTTTCAACATGGATAGTGATAAATAAAGCCACTAAGATATAAAACCTAACACTTTCATCCCAGTTCAATCATTAGCGTGATACTGATTAAAATAAGGGCAGCAATATATTGCATTAATGTTGCACAGGCACAAGCAAGGCTGAGCTCCCTGGAATGAAAAGCCCAAACTTTTAGAATGGTGTATAAATACATAATAGCTAAAGTTCTTTCAATAAATTTTCTTGAATAGAATACAATTCATAAATCTGTAAAAAATATTCAAGATTAATTAAAAAGAAACATTAATGCAAAACATAAGTCAAGAGGAAATAATATTGGCAACTAATTTTCTCCTGATCATGATAGAATTTTCTAAAGTAACGAAGTGCAGAACTTTAAAAAGGCTTTCTTTTGTTACCAAATTATATAGTTTTTCTCATTCAGTGTTCAGAATCTACAACAAAAGGGGAAGGGTCAAAAAACCTCCACACTTTGAAAATTCATTTTAAAGAAGATGGCATACTCCAAAAAATTCCATCCAAAAATCTAATACAAGCTAATCAACATAAAGAAAACAAAATAATGCACACCTAAACAAACAAATCATTTGTGGATTTTTCATTGAAATATTGTAAACCCCTATAACTTAAAATACTCAATAGAACATATTTTAATATTTCTATACAATTCGAACAGTTTGTGATATAAGAATCCATAAAATTATAATACAGCAGCTGTAATTATAAATAATCTAAGAAAACATCAAGTGATTGTGCAAAAGTCCAATTATTTGTGTTATAAATGTCATTTAGCCTGTGATCATTAGATCCTACATTGCAAGGCTCTCGCTAAGGAAAAAAGTATTTCTAAAATGATAACCAGATACTAAATGGTTTATAAATCTTATCTGGGTGCTACATATAAAGAATAGCAACATTGGTTGTTTACATGAACTTCATTAAGTTTCATTCATGATGCCACAACCACAGGATTGTTGGTTTAACTTAAGCAACAGTAACTTGATCACAATGATTTTATATCTTCTTCCATACTCATTTTCTTGAAATCTGTGCCAGTGCATGGTATGGGTGATGGAATTTTTGTCGATATCCAAGTTAAATACCAGCAATTACCTAAAACAACTTTCCAATTTTTCAAAAATCCTTTTGAGTAGTCTCTGATTTTTTTCTTGCATTCAAACTGTGTCTGCCCTCTTGATATAAAAAATATTTGGAATGCCATTAAACAAGAAAATAGAAACATGGCCACCATATTGACTCCTCCTACTACCAAAATAACAAGTTGGTGACCATTGGCATAACCAGTTAACCAAGCTAACATTGGACACAAAAACTCCAGAATCAATCCCCAGTTATATCCTCCCAGAGTTTCAAAATAATATTCTTGATTAAAAGAAAATGTGTACAAACAACCAAGCCATAGATAGGCAGACATCAAAAAGAAGTAGCGATGATTCAAGAAACCAACACATTTGCCAGTGAATATACAATGATGATCTCTTTTAATGACACACACGTCACAAATTTTACAATGGTGTGCCCTAGGTGGTGTATTCAATTGACAAAAAGGGCAGTATCGCCATCCATGCATTAAAATTGATGGTAACATGAACGCACCCGATTTGGCAGTCGTATCTGTTAATATCATTGCATACATGTTAGTGAACACTTGCATCAAGATGAACAATCCAGCAGAAAAGTGTATGTAAAACCATGTTGAGTAGGCTTCATGATAAATGGGCAATACAACAAACAGTTCAAATAGACAAATGCCTATCAAACCAATATGTGTAAATGTAAATGCTGCTTTGTCAACAAAGTTGTATCTTGGCCAAATTTTTCGGAATATACCCATGGTATGTTTCTTTGAAGGTCTAAAAAGATCAAATTAAAAAAAAAAAAAAATGAAATTTCCTTGCTTTTGAAAAAAAAATTGCACTCATTGCGGTTTTTTAAAAAGAGAGTTTATCGATAACTAAAAAACTTCACCACCTCAAATAATGTTTCACCATTGTCTGTGGTGACTGGCGCATAAGTGAGATGACACACATACCAAAAAGCCAGACCTGTATGGTCTGAAAATCAGACTTAAACGCAAAAACAAAACTAAACCAAGCTTAACAATCAAAATAGACCTGTTAACAATGGAAATGTTGTCACAACACAATACAAATAATTTACATAAAGTTTATGGCCAAAACAGAGCTTAATTAACTTTTGAAGGTTGTATTGCGAAAAAAAAGTATTTTTAAACCCAAGCCATAGATACCTGGAAAATATTTCCCTATATAAAAATTGCTTAAAAGAAGAAAACAGTAAAGTCAGAAATAGATTGTGATTTTAAATAGTTTTTAAAAAACAGCAGGGTGAAAATCATAAGAATAAATAGTTTCTCCGGAATCAGGATGTGTTAATTTAAAATAAAAATTTTACCGTTATTTCAAACCAGCTTTTTGGTATTCCTTAGATTTTTTTTCAAATTTCAGAAAAGATAACTTAGTTTCTTTTATTTTATTGAGAGAACACATGGTGCTCCACAAAACTTAACTTCATTTTTCACCAACATTGACTTGTTTTGGCAAAAATGAGGCTAACTTTCCAAAACAGTAGATTTTACTCCCTTTTTCCACTTTTTTGGTTAATTTTTTTTATTTTCAAACAAAAGCAAGCTAAGTATATTTTATCTACAGTTGTTATCTTTTTGCCTTTTGAATTATGAGCTCCTAAATATCAAAAAACGAAAGAAAACAAAATTTCAAACTATCAGAATGTCCTGAAACTGCCTGGTTCTTACAGAAAGTGGCTCTTAACATGAGTGTTTCACTCCACACCACAACCAGTGGAAATACTCAGGTTCAATACTATGGCACTTTAGCTATCATTTAAAATAAAATTCAAGATTTATCACAATTTTTGGTTGCAGCATTAATATTTAAATATACATAGTAACCCCCTGTCAAAAAATAAATAAAGAAGGCTCTCCAGCAGAGATAAGACACGTCCATGTCTTTAATATCCATGATTTACAGGTAAAAGAATAAGCCTTTATTTTGGGCTTAGATCATATAGGAGACAGATATTTAGGACACACAAACCATACTATTTTGGGTGCCGCCATATTTAAAATGGATTTCATGTGATGTCAGTATGTTTTTGAAGACCTTGATAACCCTTGAAGAAAACCTTCAGAAAACCTATTAACAGAGACAAAATTGCCTCTAATTTTTCCCCAGATTTGTCTTGCAAAGTTTCATTTCAAAATACTGATTCTTTAGAAGGTAATTGAGACACCTTTTAAATCAAAACATTGAAATCTGCCTATGTGTGTCTAGATTCAACCTAAGTAAATTTCCTGTACCTAGATACATTTATCATAGCCAGAGGCTAAAATATATAATAAAAAAATAACTTAATGGATAATTGCCAAGCAACAACTAACTAAATGATATAGGACAACACAATAAGTTAAAACACATGTTTTACAACCACACGATCAGTTGAAGAATAACCACACGATCAGTTGAAGAATATCGACCAAACAAAAATTTCCAAGACAAAAATGTAAACAACCCATTCTCTACCAAACACGAGAGAGATCCAACCATCACATAAGCAAACATTAAGTTAATGTAAACACAATGTCACTCCATTCAGTTTCATACTGGTGAGCTAAACTCCTTAGTGTAATGCTACACTCTACATAAATTCTGTTCTTTGCGCAGTACGATCACTCAAGAGGGAAACAGTTATATCATAACCTAAAGTGTTATTAGCCGAACGCCATGCAAATTGAGCAGCGGAAAAAATATCTTTAGGCATGCACGGCCATGAGCATACTAGGCAGTCCCTGTTCTCACTTAGGGCCGATTCATTTGGTATTCTTTTGCATGCAGAAAACTAAAGAGATCCAAAATTTTATAGTTGTTGGACACTGATCCTCTTGGAATGCTGCATGCATAAAGCAACTTGCTCTGGGAGTAAGTTGTTTTTGGCAAATGATGCAAAGTATGAGAATAAATGACTTTTTCCAACCAAAGCCATATGTGTCTGCATTCAGCATTCTTTTGGTCCATTGTTATTTGCAGAATTGCAGAATTGATAAAGAAGACTCTACACTGCTAGGTTCTAAAACACAATAATTTTTTTGTTTTGATTCTAGGAGAACTCTTTCTCTTTGATAATGACATTTAACAAAACACTTTTTCAACAAATATTTCCTGTTGCGATTTTGCAAAGTAAGAAAATGGTGTTCACAGCAAAAATTATAAAGCCAAATAGATTCTGGATGAGTGCTGAGTGTTCTGCAAAGTTATTGGAAAGATATTTCTTTGGTAACTAAATAATGTTTTTTCAGATGTTCTGAGGCTTCTGGATTGGAGGTAAGTTCTGAGTCACTAAACAAATGAAACCTTGCTTACTTTTCATTTTTAAACATGTCCTGTGTATACATGCCTGATATAATGTATCATATAATGTTTTCCTTTTGTATTTTAACAAGTTTTTTTGTTTATTTCAAGCATTATTATTGTAATTACATAATGTTAAACATTGACGATATTCCTCAACTGACCATTGGGAATCACAACAATGAGATTAATAGACCAAAAATTTCCCCAAAAAAATGTATATAAACAAACCATTTGCTACCCAACCTGAGAGAGATCCAACAATAATGAAAGCAAACATTCAGTTGTAGGGGAATGTTCTCGATTAGGATATTTTCCTGCGATCTAGGTACCGAGACTTCCTGGTTGAGGTTTATTTCAAATTGTTGTTTTGAAAGCGCAAAAACCAAAAATACATCGGTTTTCTTCTTAGATTTATGGACCCTGGGTTTACTTGAAATTCTTACCATTTAAATTATGACTTTTACTGTGTAATTTATCAAAAAAACATGATGACAAAAACAAGATGGCAAAAACATGTCTGTAGACTGAAATTTGGGTTGCATTTGAGTTTTGATTTAGGAAAAATGTCCCTAAAAATTGAAGTTTCTTAAAAACCTTGAAGTACTTATACACCTTCATCGGGGTACTTATACTTCGGGTATGAACCTGATCGAGAACATTCCTGTACTGTCAGTTATTGTAAACACAATTTTCATTTAGTTTCATAATGACAAGCTAAGCTTTCTACTTTATTTATAATATTTATTTTGCTGATATTGTTGTTTTTCTGTTCTCTGACACTACTTTTGTTTGTTTTTCAAAAAACACAAAAAACTACCAAAAATGTTTGCCACTGGAATCTGAATCGCTTCTAGAGTTTTTATCGTGAATGATTGAGAATTTCAAGTTGCGGCCGGGTTCACTTGAAGGCCCTTTCCTTTAGCTACAAATCCTGAAAATTTCAAGTGATTTCCATGATTAGTGTAGAAGCGAATCCAAAAAAAGTAATACCCCTGTTTTGCAATTTTTTCAGTTGCCTCCATTATTCCTGTGCCCGGCCTGTTGGCATGTGCAAGAAAATTTAGAAAGCGGGGCAAAAGTCGGCTATATTGGAGAAAATTTCTTGACGTGCATGTGGTGTGGCAGTTGATGGTAACGGCTGTTCTTTTTTGGCCCAAGAATCAATGAAGATTTACTTTATATATTGGTTCTTTTTGTGTTTCATTTGATTACGGTTCTCAACAAAATTTTGTTTTCACAACCTAACAAAAGTAAAAGTGAGGAAAAAGCAAGTAAGGTAGGTAAACTTTAAAAATAAGATTTAGTTGCAAGATTATATTTATGTAAACATCAGATCTTTAGAGTGTTGGATACTTTTCTATGTTCAAAACACTAATCGTAGAATTACTTTAATTAGTTTTGTTGGAAAAGAAAGACATTTTTCGTTTGTTTTTGGCCTGTTTTGGACTATTTTGGCTAGATTTGGCAAATTTTCATAAGTTTGAAAAGTATTTTACTGGAAATGTAATATCTGAGCCTTATCTTCATTTCCCACCAGCTATTTGATGTGACACAACTAAAGTTAGACGTTTTTTGTACAAAATAGCCATTTTGCGCATATTTTTTCAATATCTTCACTAAAAATTTGGGCCTAATATTGATTTTTTGTGAAAAATTTAACTTTAAATGTCAAACCTGAGTATTCTTTATCATTTCAAACAAGTTTCTACAATTAAAAGTTTCATTTCCAGGCTTACTAGGTTACAAGTCATTTTCCTAAAAAACGCCATTTCCGGGCGCGAAGCTTACGCCAATGTTAGTCCGCTAAAGTATTTATAAGACAATTTTTTTTATGAATTTGTAGTATGATGATATCACATGCAGTTCCATCTAACAATTACCATGAATTTTACAACCACTCAATTGGGAACAAATTCCCCAATTGAGTGATTCACCTGGATCGAGTGGTAGTTACCCCATTGAGGTGGTGTGGCGTACTGATTGATACTGATAGTGATATCCACTTTCCACTGCGCGCGTGTATATGGAAACCATTCTCCCCTTCAGTTTGATCACGTGAATAGCATTGTTGTACCATTACCATAATGGTGCAATGAGCTGTGACGCAACCATTTATTCAAGGTCTTAATGGTATGTTTATGTTGGTTGCGTGGTGCGTGTAATTTTTATTACAATTTACTTTGGGATTTATAGAATATTATAGCGTGTATATGCTTTTAATTTTTACAGTTTCCGTTGCTAAAACAGATTAGTTGACGATTTGGTTAACACACGCGTTGCTTTGGTATCTACAATTTTTTATTTTGTTGACATTTGGAAGCTGGACTTTGTGGTGTGTCAATCTCGCCTCGTCAGTGTCAAAGTCTCTCCCATTTTACGGTATCATTTTTCATGTTTGTTTTCACCCACTAATATTTCCCATGCCAAAATTCATAATGGTGACCGCAAACCGAAAAGGTCTATTATAAAATGTTCAAAATGAGTTCATGTCCAACCTGAAACAGCTGTGTGTCCAACGTTGTGTCAGGGATCAAATTAACGATGACAAAAACGATTCGCTAAAATAAAAGAGATATTCGGAAATTTTTTTCAGTTTTGGGAATCGTTTTTATCAAATTGCGAATAGTTTCAGTGAATCAGCGAATTCTTTTCACTAATCAGCGAATCAATTGGCAAGTTAGAATTATAAAAGTCTTTTTGAATGGGCAGCTTTCAGAGAGAGAAATTATAGAATTTTATGGATGTTTCGACTTTAATTTTATTATTTTTCAAATAAAGCAAAAACAAACACTCTAATGAAAGAAATTTTTCCATTATTGCGAAGTCAAGATAGGGGAATTCCCCCCACATGTTTTAAAAGTTTACAGCAATAACAAGTTCTTATTTAATTGAAATAGAGTGCTCGATTTATAGTAATAATTTTGTATTATTTTGATTCACAGTTTTGTTAAAATTAGGAGAAAAGTGTTTCGCTGAATCTTGCAAACAGTTCGAATTTTGCGAATCTTGCAAACAGTTCGCGCGAACTGTGAACCCTTAATTCGAACGCTGTGTGTATTTTTGTAAAAATTTAGAAAAGTTTGAAAAAAAGTTAGTTTTTTTTCAATTCCGGACACGTCCTCATATCATACCGAACTGACCTAGACATGTACATTATAGCCAGCACCAATCAGTCTTTCAGCTTTTTTCTTTTCTTTGTTCTACAATTTCTTTTGTTTATTTATTTTCCTCAACTAACAATTACCATGAATTTTACAACCACTCAATTGGGAACAAATTTCCCAATTGAGTGATTCACCTGGATCGAGTGGTAGTTACGCCATCGAGGTGGTGTGGCGTACTGATTGATACTGATAGTGATATCACACTTTTCATGCTAACAAGTTATCATCTCCTCTGCCTGTCACCTGAGAGGTCCAGTTGTCAAAAAGTAGAGATTGTTAAGAACCAACAGAATTGAATTCCTTACAGGCTGATTTAACAGCTTTTAAGAATATACTTTCATCAAACAGTCAAACAAAAGATACAAAAGAAAACACATGGACCAAAGCACGCACATTCTCCCCGCCATGTTGTTCGTTTCGACGGCGCTTTAGCAGAAAAATGACGGAACCGAAGATCGTTGCGGTAAAAGCCGCAGCGCGCGCCGAGCGAGCAATATCAAAAGGTCGTGGTGGCGGGTTTAATAAAAGGCTACTTCTTGTTTTGTCGGGGAAAAATAACTAAATTTTTGAAAGTGACTAAAATTTTCCATTTCTCCCCTGCCAAAATTTCCCCGGTTTTATTTTCTACGACAATCATACATAACATATCAACCGACCTTAAGATCTTCATGACTTTTTTAAAAGTTTTTTAAAAGTTTGTTTTTATTATTATTATTATTATTATTATTATTATTTATTTGGTAAAGAAGGTCATATAAAAAACTGGCAGTAATTACACTGAT
>JAUBWS010101620.1:0-10718 GCA_032270445.1 Darlingtonia californica | reverse complement strand
GGAGTCTCGGGCACCAGATCGTTTGACCATATTCGATAATGGGTCGCACAAAAGAGATATAAAGCTGTCGGAAAAGCTTCGGGCTTAGATATGTAAAGCTTCGGTTGATTTGTCCGACAATGGAATTTGCTTTGAGGACTTTTTCAGAAATGTGATCTTCGAAGGTGAGTTCAGCATCAATGATAACTCCAAGATCTCCATAAGATTCATTATCTGTTTTCCAATACAAGCGTAAATCGAAGTTTTTCACGACAAACCAAATACATGTTGCACGATTATAAAGAAGATATTCATTGTCATTTTGAGCTTTGCATTAATTTCTGTGCTGTCTTGCCCAGCAGTATTTTTATTGATCGACATTAATGGTGAAATTGAAGTTATTGCGAAAACAGAACAGACTCGAAACGCTTTCGGTGGTCTTTTGTTAATAGCAATAGTTGGTATTGGAATAACCGCAATATTCATCGGATTTCTCTTTTTATACTATGTCTTGTGGTTAGTTTATAACTGGTGTTGTTGCTGTTGCCATGGACTACCAGTTTGTAAAGAAATCTTCATCTGTGAGCGCTCTGAAATGTGTACATCACGGGCAAACACACATTGAGATTTCGAATGCCTAATAAACTGACTGGATTTTAAAAAGAAGGCGTCGCTCTGGTAAAAGAACATCGTCAATCGGGTTTCATTTTCATAGCTCTTATTTTATGATAATTCAAAATGTATTAACAGGCCGCAAATTCTTTAGACTATTTCAAGTTACTTCTCCAGGTTTTTGCCCTACAGCTAATCTATTGACAGGCATCCAAAACCCAGTATGTCAATATCGATGCGTAAAGCACTGAAATTAAATGTATAGTGCATAACGAGATTTTTTTAGTGATTTTTGTTTTTTCTCATGAATCTTTTGGGTAATTTTCCCCTTCCGTCAAAATCGTTAAATACGGAGAATACGCAGTTGCTATTACTACCATTAGCATGTAGCTTAATACCCTGTACCAGGGTATTTTTGCCGTACGCGGGAAGGTCTGGCACAGACTACATAACAGACAAAAATTCCTGTGTCAAAGTATAAATTATTACTTGTGGTCACAACAGCAAGTCATAGTACAACAAAACCTGTATTGGTTTTAGTGTTTTTCACCACTTCTGTGCCGGGAATTTTCAACATTTTGGGAATCTTTGGAGATAGTCTTTTTCTTAACTGGGGACCGCTCCCGAGTGCATCCAACGAGACCAAAATACAAGATATCTGTTCTTTTTTGCAGGAAGGTCACTTTGACAAGGAATCTAGACAAAGCTAAATGGTCTAAGAACACCTCGAAAAATCTAGGAAACTAACATTTTTCTCTAAAAATTAAGGAACTCAAAACACTAAATATCTGTTCTTGTTATCCAGGAAATCTAAAATCCATAGACAAAAACGTCAACTATCTCAAATATTAATGAAACGTGATCAGGTTTCGTGCTTTTCAAAGCAACGGTGGAGCAATTTTTCATCGTCAGAAGCATACTGTTTTAATAAAATTTAAAACTTGAATCGTAATACTTGTCAACGTTCGTTTTCTTTAAACATTTCTTATTTGTATTCACAATAAATATGCTTAGGTTTGTTACACGTTATAAATAAATTTATAGGACTTAAGTTGTGTCGAAAAAAACTCATAGAAAACACAAAAAGTTTCATGGATGTTTAAAATCCTGTTATCCCTTCTTTAGATGAGAAATTTACTTCTCCTCGATCGTACTTCTCTATCTTCTCAATCGTGCTACAAAACGATCCTTGAAAAACTGTAGGATTAACCAATCATCGTGGGCTATTATATGGTATAATCGAAATTCTATGTCTTCCAAATTAGTGACCTTTGGACGTCTGCTGAGACTAGGTATAAGGCAAGAAAGCCCGAAACGGTTTATCGGATAGAATTTAGCATATCAAAAGTTAATTTAACGCTTGCGGACCAATAGTAGCCATATCATAAACTTCATTTATAGCTTAAAAGAACGTTGATACATTTGTGATAATTGTCCAACCTGTGTCCTGATGAAAAATTATGCCTATCATGAGAAAAATGGCAAAAACTGGTTTGGGAGGTCACTTTTGATGACGCCATAAATATTAAAACTTTTTACACTTAAATAATGAAATTTCACCTAAAATGTGTTTTACCAAATAGATTTATTTCGCACAAAAGTGGATTTGTTTTTGATGACGTCAGCATTTATTCACAAAATTCGTTTTTTGAAAAAACTGCTGGCGTCATCAATTTGATTCTCTTTGGTAAAATACAATGCGCAAAATTCAATGTTTTAAAAATAATTAGTTAGCTTTTAACATTTGAAGTCATGAAGAATGACGTCACAAACATAATTTTTCATCAGGAAAGAGGTTGGACAATTATCTCCAAAGTATTACCTTTCTTTTAAGCTATAAATGAAGTTAAATGACATGGCTACTATTGGTCCGCAAGCGTTAAAGTAATTTTGGCGAACCGTAATTCACCTGAGTATAACCTTGGCTATGCCGTACCATACCTAGCAATTTTTTTCTGAGTGCTTGGCGCATCTTATCAAATCAAACTTTGGCTGCGCCGAGCTGAGCTATGCCGAGCCATGCTAAAGAAATTTTTGGGTTCGGCTTGGTACCGCACATCAAATATAATAAGCCTAATGGACTTAATTATTCTTCCTTCACCCTCGGTTCGTGAATCACTATTTATATAATTACATATTTCCTGAAAACAAATGCTATAACAATAATTAACAGTTATAGTCTCGCTATGTTAAGAGCATAGTAATGCAGTTGCACTGGTCAATTGCAAGAGTTGTGAGTTCGAATCTTATTTCAGTTTTGAGCTTTCCAAAACTAACCGTTAATCAAATAGCAATATACTTTTATTGTATTAACAATGATATAATGTTTGACGCGAGTCCTCTGAAGATGATCATGATTTTTATTATAGACGATAGAGACTGATATTTATAGATGGATAGCCTCACTAACCAAGACCCGTTAAACGGCTGACCGGTTGTTTCCAGAAGGGTCCAAAGACACATCTATCATATCGAATTCGCGTCCAGAGGGTCCAGAGGGTCCAAAGGACCAAAGATACATCTACCATTTCAAATTTGCGTCCAGAATCCGTCGAGTAACAGCATTCACAGTCCAGTTAGACGTTAGGGTGACTGACTTTAAGTTAGAACAACTCGACATAAGAGATGTGTGGATCGAACCAACAACCTCTTTCACATAGTAGTACGCCTGACTATACACTGCGCCACGGCCCCATCTATTTATAACCTAAGTTACCTCAATTTCAGGTTATGCATTAGCTTAGTATTTTACTCGTATTTCCCATTAGCCTTATTTTACTTGGAAGGGGAGGGGGCTAAAAATTCCTGTGGTAAATTTTTTTTATAGCTCAAATAATACTAATGCAATGAATTCAAAACTTTGCACCAATTAAACACATTTTTTGAAAGTAATTATCTCAATTCATTAATTATGCGCAGTTACGTAACACAAGGTGCCAATTTGCAATCTTTTCCAAAACAAATGGTCAGAATTCAACTACTAATAACTTATTATTATAATATATATTAATTTCAAACTTTCACAGGCTGTTCAAATCATTTAAAGAATCATACTGAACAAAACAATTTATGATGACGTCATCATTTCAAATTTGCGCCTCGGCCAATTTGTGGAGGTTTCGGCGCCCAATAGTGCCACGGGACTTGATCTTTATGAAAATCTGATGGAATAGATAGATAGATATTTCTTTTAATTTAAAAAAACCTTCTGAAACAAAGCTGGCTTTAAAGTCAGAAAATTCAAAATAAGTAGGTGAAATTCAATGATTGAACAATCAACCCATTTTGTTAGAATTTATTAACAAAATGCAACGATTCGCAAAAATATATCCCTAAGAAATTTGTATAATTTCCCTTCATTCACGAAAGTTTTTCCGATTAAAGTAATCCTATCACTAAATGCGTGGCCATTCATGAAACGGTTGAAAACATTAAACACGTGTCATTCTCAATAGAAATAAGTATAAATTCGTAATCAATATTCAAATATAATTCTGAATATAGACGTTTTCTATTAACATATACAGCTAACTTTTCGAGTTTCCTTTCGGTTTTCAAGATAATAAAAATAATTACCTTATCCCGGGGGATTTTCGCACGAATCATTTGATCACATCACGAAAGTTGTTTAATTGGTGCAAAGTTTTAAATTCATTGCATTAGTATTATTTGAGCTATAAAAAAAATTTACCACGGGAATTTTTAGCCCCCTCCCCTTCCAAGTAAAATAAGGCTAATGGGAAATACGAGTAAAATACTAAGCTAATGTATAACCTGAAATTGAGGTAACTTAGGTTATAAATAGATGGGGCCGTGGCGAAGTGGTATAGTCAGAATCAAAACAGAATTGAAAAATCTCATTTTATTTATAAGCTCTGTAAAGGAAGGTACTTATTTTTCAAAAAATTGACATTTTTGATGTTGCCATCAGGTAACTATAGCAACCATTTTTTACTCAGCATGATTTTTTAATTGAGTTATTGAGGGCTACCCCTATACCAAATTTCAAGTTTCTAGCATAAGCCAATCTGGAGTTATAACGCGCGGGCTTAATATTATATTTGCGATCTTTTCAATTCCCTTTCATCTTTCAGCGAAAGGTTTTCTTTTTGTAGAGGACACCCTCGACTCTAGGATAGGGCCCTCTTCTCACAATGGCTGCTATTTTAACGGCGGAATATGGAGAAACGTGGGGCTCGTCGCTTTTCGCCGCTAATATGTAATTTCCACCGTTGAGAGAAGAGAACACTGGAGTCGAGCGTGTGTAAATGATTTAATGCTGTATATATAGACCTCGTGTACATGATTTTGAAATATTACCTGGTTGTTTTTTTGGGATTTGCCTACTGTAGAGGATGGAATTTTACCCACCTTATGGGGAAAAACTTCTTTGGGAAAAAGTGACGAAATTTTCGTCTAATGACAAATAGTTTTTCCCAACGAATATTTTACCCGACAAACTGTTTTTCCCGACAATGAAATTTCCCGGACTATTAAATTTCCCTGACAGTTAGTTTTCCTGGGTCATGCATAACCTTCGCCCATATGCAATTTTCTTCAATTGATGTTTTTACTAGTGAGAAGGTATTCCTTCAAAAAAGTAAAAATTGACCATTTTATAAATATTCGACAAGATGAAAATACTTAAAAGCGTTCATCTCGAGCGAGTCACGGCCGGTAACTGTTTTTTCAGAAATTATGAATTCATTTAAACTATGGCATTATTTTAAGCTTGCTGAATTGACTGAAACAATGAGACAGAAAGGAGATGGTGCATTTATTAAACTTTTTAATGATGTCAGAGTTGGTTAAATCAGTGCAGAAAATGAGGAAAGTATCAAATCTCGTTTTGTAAATCCAAGAGATTCTAATTACCCTTTGAATGCACTACTTCATCTGTTTGCAGAGAACGATTCTGTCAACGTACACAATCTCAAAATGTTAGAAATGTTACCCTCCGAATGTTTCACAATTCCATGTATTGATAACTGTCCTCGATCATTCTCTGAACATGAAAGACATAGAGCGACAGGCAAGAAGCAAACTGATACAGGATAGTTTGGCATCTGAGCTTGTACTAAAAATTGGTGCTAGAGTAATGCTTCTAACATTGATATTAATGACAGACTGATTAATGGTCAACTTGGAACAGTTGTTAATTATAAATCAAGCAATAGTAGAGAAGAAATCCTTTATGTAAAATTCGATGACATTAAGGCAGGTCTAAAAGGCAATAACGTAACAATCAATATGCAATCTTAACCCAATCAGTCCCAATAGAAAGAGCTGAAGCAACATTTTCATTAAACAAGGGAAAGGGTTATCTTATGCATGTACAGTTCACAAACTGCAAGGTTTAACACTTGATTTAACACTGCAACGTAACTTTAATCCAGGTCAAATGTATGTTGAAATGAGTTATGTTAAAACTATTGAAGGACTATCTTTTACAGGGCAAAACAAAGTCCTGCGTTCTGATGTAATGAAAAAGTAACAGAAGAATATACAAGATTGAGAATGGCTAATAACCAAGCAGTTGCCTTAAAGGACTTTCCATTGTCGTTTGTATCCTTAAACATTTGTCTGTTGAATACCAGATGATTGAAAAAACATGCAATAGATATTTCACATGACATTTTTCTAAATAACAATAATGTTCTCTTTTTTATCAGAAACTCAAATTGGTTATGATCATTCTGAGGATGACTAAGATTGTATAAGTGAATTGTTAAACAATTATACGATAAGTCACAATAACGATCAGCATAGACTTAACAGTATGGCAATGTGTCATCAAAAAGACATTGTTGATGTATTAGAATATGATCATTCTGTTGGATTTTCTCTAGTAAAATTCAGAAAAAGTGGATGGGGTGATCCGATATATTTATTTTCACCATTAAAGTTTTGAAGAGGGTTTCTAATAAGTTTTCTACTCTAATAAGTAGGTATTCTATGACGTTTGCACTAAATGGAAGCTTTCCAGGAGTTATCCTTTAATGGACAGACATAGAATAATGGTCCCACTTATCCAATCTTCTGTTAGATGATGAAATTTTTTCACAATCTGTACTTGTCTGTTGGAAAGAAGTTAATGTAGCAGTTAAGAGTAAATAGAGATGATTGGTATTAAACTTATTCTTCAAAGTTTTCGCAGTTGTAGATTTTTCACTTTCCCTAACACATAGATAAGTCGTCGTATCTCCCCAGTCTAGTTTAATTCCAGATCCTGTTACAAATATATACTGTCCTAGTTCCTGTTATGAATACATTGTGTTTCAATTCCTGTTACAAATATATACTGTCCTAGTTCCTGTTACGAATACATTGTGTTCCAATTCCTGTTACAAATGTATACTGTTCCAGCTTCTATTAAGAATATATGCTGTTCCAGCTTCTGTTACTCCTCTGTTCTCGTTCCTGATACGAATGTTTACTGCTTACTTGGTGCAATTCACTCCGCGAATATGGCAATGATGTAATGTTGTTTTATAAATTCAATGGATCATGATCGACTCATTCATGTTAATAATTAGTTTTTCCTCATATTCGTGAGAGGCATATTTGATTTGCCGAATTTGCAAAGAATATCGTGAATATCTATATTGCCTAGAGGTCATTTGTCGGCCCAAATTGACGAAATCCTGATTTGGACAAAATCTTGACAAAATCGTATGAATCATTACAGCTATGGTGTTTTAAAGCCTTAAAACTTATTAAACAAGTAAGCCTTTTTTCGGCTTTTTGGCTATAAGGTAAACATCTACCTTGACCCTTGTGGTGCGGACCGTTTTTCCAAAATGCTAAAAATCGCCAGAGAACTTCGTAACACTTTTAAAATTTTCAAGATGAATTTCTCGACAATGGAATAACTGAATCTAGTAAACTTTGGTATTGAAAGAAAGCTCTTTCTGTCTACTTTCAGAAAAATAAGGTTGAACGAGGTTATTTGCACTGGTTTAGGAGTTATGCACTTAAAGACACAGCGGTATTTTGGGTACTTTGTCCCGTCTATATGCGGGATCCGCACTTTAAGGGTTAAGGTATTAAATTATTTCGGAATTAATTTTTGCGATCAAGGTCTCAAAAGATTTAAATTTTGCGGAATTAATTTTTGCAATTTAGTAATGAACAGAAAAAATCATAGATTTTGCGTAACTTCGTTCTTTAGGCCAAATTCGCAAAAAATAATTCTGCAATAATTTAATACCACAAAAATTTGATACCTTAAGGTAAGAAAATAAAATTATTTCTTTTTAAACTAAAATTGGAAGTCATAATCATTGAACAACGCTTATTGTGTCTTTTATTTGAAAGTATTTCGTACATTGATAGTCTAAGAAGTTTTTGTTTCAATAACCCTCGAAAATAGGAACAACAAAGTGATGAATTTAATCCTTAGGGAAATTTCAGTAAGTTAGTAGTTATTGGCCTTTTCCTTTCCGAAAGGTACTTTCGAGTTTCTCAACTTTAATTTCAAAGTCAATTTTAAACCCCAGTGGACATGTCATTCTTTAGGAATTTGAATGCTGAGATTTGAGTCTGAATTATTAGCCTTTCGAGATTCAAAAAGATTTTTAACGAATTACTTACCTTACCTTACTTTACCTTACCTTATTAAGCGTTTAAAGAATGACATGTCCACTGGAGTTTAAAATTGACTTTGAAATTAAAGCTGTGAAACAAGACGACGGAAACGTCGAATAATTTTGCTTAAAATTGATAAGCTCAGCCTCAAATAAAATTATCTTTCACTTAGTCACTTAGTATCTCCTAGAAGATACTCGTCCTCTCTTGGCTGCTGGCAGTGGTATGATACGATGGATGTGCCACATTAGACTAGCGGATCGCAGGGGCGGATACAGATATACTTTAATTTACCTTATTAAGCGTTTAAAGTGTCTTTTTCCTCTTCATCGGGGGTTGCAATCCTTCTGGGTTGCATCGTCATTAGATCTGATGGTCACGCGCCTACGGACCCTGTCATTTGCCAGTTGGTTGCTGATGTCAAGAATTTTAAGGTCCTTGTTAATGACAT
Organism: Darlingtonia californica; assembly: GCA_032270445.1. NCBI lineage: Eukaryota > Viridiplantae > Streptophyta > Magnoliopsida > Ericales > Sarraceniaceae > Darlingtonia > Darlingtonia californica. Next base: position 2,089 of record JAUBWS010101620.1, on the reverse strand, counting down.
CAATCCATCGCAGCTTAGGTCTACCACTGGAGATAGTACCCTCAACGTTGAAATTTAATATATGTTTTTGCCACATCTGGCCGTCCATTCTATGAAGATGGCCATAGTAGCGCAGCCTAATGGCCCGCAATTCTGCTTGAATGCTGTTTAATGCCAGGTTGTCCAAGAGAACAGATATTGGCATACGATTCAGGGGCAGATAGAGACTATGTGAAAGGTGTGATTTCACACAGTTAAGTAGTCTAAAATTACCAAAATCGGGAACATTTTATAGACATTTCGGGAAGAATCGGGGAAATTTGATCAGAAAATCGGAAAAATTCGGGATTTTCACATGGTGTTTTGAAGAGTCTGTATCCGCCCCTGCGATCCCCTAGTCTAACGTGGCACATCCATCGTATCATACCACTGCCAGCAGCCACGAGACGACGATTATCTTCTTGAAGATACTAAGTGAAAGATAATTTTATTTGAGGCTGAGCTTATCAATTTTAAGCAAAATCTTTCGACGTTTCCGTCGTCATGTTAGAAGACAAAAAAAATTGCATATAAGAACTAAATAAGAACAATGTCAGGCTCAACTTCTGAAAATAAGAACATCCCAGGCTTCTGAAAATAAGAACATCCCAGGCTCAACGAAGATTTCCTGGTTCTTATCAAAAAAAGAGTGTACACTGTATAGACGTTTCTACGATGGCTCTGAGGGGTCACATTCTCACCTATTTTTTTTACCCCCCATTTTTATTTTACTTCTCACTTTTATTTTACTTCTCACTTTTTTTTTACTTCTCTTTTTTTTCTTACTTCTCAACTTTTTTTTACTTCTCAAGTTTTTTTTACTTCTCAAGTTTTTTTACTTCTCAATCTTTTTCGACGTTTACAAACATTCAACTTGGTTTTCTTGAAAGTTTGATTAAGATAAACTAAATTGGAGTTTAGTATTAGAAGAAAGCTCTCTTTAAAATGTTTTTAAAAACGTCGCACATTTTGTAAACTAATGGTTCATTTTTTAAAGACCTTCGCGATTTCAAGGAGGAAAAAGAAGGTTTGACCGGGAGGCCTTTATTGAAGTTTATCGATGGATGGGCTGTCTCGAAACGACGACTGTCAGGAAACAGATTTCTCGTATTTCCTATATCCTAGAAATTGGACTTTTTACCTCTCCTTTTTTGATAAAGCGCTTTATCAAAAGAAACGAGGTCAAGCGTCCAATGCGCTGTGAAAAACGAGATGCGAGAAGGTCTCTATACACTATCTTTTTCAGACTGTAAATAGTCTCGCACGAGTCTTGAACGATAGACTGGTTTCAAGTATATTCTTTGTTATTGCCTCTGTTAAGTGGTCAATTGACTTAGTGCCAACATATTCCTGGTGAATCAATTTGTTTCGTTTTGTGACGAGACACCCTGTTGCGCAGACACCCTAATATGTCATAAGTTTGTAAAACAATCTCTCGTATTACAAAACAGAAACTCGATTTGATGATGATGATGATGATGATGATGATGATAATGGCAGGCTACTTATGCTTAGTCTACTCAATAGATCGTTTCGGGATTTTGAGTCCTAAACATGATCTATCGACATTCGTTCCAAACCCAGTACATTTAAATTTTAAAATACGGAACATTCGCAGTATCTACTACTAATAACATAAACAAAGAATCATCACAACAATAGAGAAATGAGCCAATCATTCTCTTTCTTCCTATATATAAACCAATAAAAAGTTGAGATATTTGTTCATTGTTTCCAGAATCTTTCAAATTTACTGACTGTTGGAAGAACACTCGTAGACTATGTAGAGGAAGAAAAGAAAACCAAAACTTCTTATTTAAGCAGACTTATCCATAATACGTACATATATTTGTGTAAATTGCCAGAATAGTATAATTTATGAATAAGTCAGAATACATCTCTGAAACATCTTTAAGAGATCAAGGATGTTCATTCAGACTGAAACTTCCTGTTGCGTTGATTAAACTAATGACTGTGCAAGAAAATAATCTATGATAACAAGAAACTTAGCAGTTACAAACGGGAGAGCGATGAGAAACAAAAACAATTACGTTGCCACTATGAATATCGA
>JAUBWS010101598.1:0-10720 GCA_032270445.1 Darlingtonia californica | reverse complement strand
GATCTACAACGTACCAGCAGCCGAACTTAGACACTGATCGACTGTGCTGCTGAAAGTTGTTTGGCATGCTGATTTCCGGACGTTTTACGTCGTAGATTTTGGTTTGCTTAACCTCGCTAATGCTCATGCCTGCAGTGCTTCGAGGAAGACGAGATACTCATTAATAAATTGAAGTCAAATAGTTGAAAGAAATTGTATCTTAATCGTATGTTTAATAGTAGTATTTGGAATTTTATTGAGATTATACCTCGGCATCCATTAGGAAGTGGGAATTTCTGAAATTTGGCAATTTTTTGATCCCATTGGGATTAGCAGAATGTTTTGACAAATTTTCGCGGAAGAATTGAAAGATTTGGGGACACTGTGTTGTCTTCGAAAGTTAAAAACTTGAATATCTCGCGATTGATAAATGATATGGAGAGTTATTATTTTATATAATAAATATATATTTTAATTTATGCAGGACTTATATGAAAAACAGTTATTTTGTAACTGATATGATGAACCTGTTAAAATATTAATAATAATAATAATAATAATAATAATAATAATAATAATTAACCCATCAATAAAACCGTCGCGAGTTACGAATCACATCACATGCTTTAAGCCATTATAGTCTATTAGCTGTGGATGGGTCAAGTTTGAGTATCGTCTAAAAAAAAGAAACTTTTTAATCATGTAATAGTGCGTCCGAAGTTTCCAAAACGAACCTGAACTGTCCGAAATTTCTGTTGGGTGTGTATTTTGCAGAGCATAGATATTTTTTTGGCTAAAAAATCTCACTCACTTTGAAAATGAGGTTTTGCAGTTTGAATTCGAATATTTCGACTCATCCAGTAGATAGAGCATTCACAGTAGATGAGAAAAAAAGGATCATTGGTCAAATGTTTTATTTTATGGGATGAAACTTTTCCTAAAATTTATAAGGCTAACAAAAAATTTCATTTTTATTGAATTTTGAAAATCCACGTATTTTTATATACTTATATCGTTAGATAGTATCACCTATCCCCTTAGGCCGAAACCGCGCACGATACACTAAGCTTTGAAAGGTTAACTTTACAAAGGTTGGGCATTCAATTCCTCAAAAGATGAAGATACAACCATCATAAGAAAATTTTCAAAATGATTTCAATTTATTGCTGACGTCAGCAAAAATTTCAAAATTAATTAGACTGTTTCTAAAAACATAGTTACTCTCAAACCAACGGTCACAAGTTCTAAAAAAAAAAAATTCTGTTCTGTTTTGATTTTCAGGTAGTAAAAACAATGTCGAATCAATCCCCGACCCTTGTAGGGTTAATGAAATTGACGAAAATTTGCGAAAACTTGTCGGAGTACTGGTATTTTGCAAAAAGACCCAAAACATTTATTCATGGCATTTTGAAGCTCAAAAGCCCAAACCCTAATTCATAAAGAATGACGTAATTTTACAACTTAGTAAGTTTTTTTCCTGAAGGAAGTTTTTACGACAAAATATTCAAAACTCAAAATAGAATATGAACTGATCAATGGTAAGGTAGTAAGGCAGATTTCACTTTAGAATATGAACTGTTAAAAAACTTTGAAGCTTGCCCTTTAAAATCGCACATACCTTGTACCTAGTGGTGAGAAAATAACATGATCCACTTTATTTTATCAGATATCTTCACAAGCCAACTTTCCATCGTTTTGTTTACGCAACAATTTTTTAGTAAAATTTCTAAAAAAGATGACGTGGGATTTTTGTTAAAAGGAAATGTTAAGATATTTTCACCTGCACATTTCTAACATAAAGGCTGAAGACAATTTCGTAACTCTTTTTGTTTCCAAAATAGATACTGAATAACCACAACAACGTATTTTCTTACCCACCCTATTTTGGTTGGGCTTTTACATTTACAATTGGGGGAAATATTTCTGTTGATTTTAGTTTAAAAATAATAAGACAATGTAGTTTATTTTTAGTTCAAAATGAAGCGCCAAAATGTTCATAAAAATATTTAAGAGCGTGCCAAAATGACCAAAATTTGGGAAATTGGCCATGTGATAAATATGATATTTTACATCACTCCTTTGGTAGTAGTTAGTAATAGACTTAGTTGGTAACTCATTTTAAAGCTATAATCAACCCCTTCTTACAAAAATTGCCTCCTTCCAACCGGAATAGGGTTAAAAAGTAACAACTTTTTCTAGCATGAATGTTAAAGACAATTTGATAACTATTTTTTTCTTATGGAAATATGATACTTGACATCTTTGACACTGTTTTATAGCATGTAAATAATTACTTGTTTAAATCAATGGTATTACAGTCTCCAACGTAGATTATTTTTATAATATTTTAACACTCAATATGTTTTTATTGAACACAGCGATTAGAAAATCGACTTTTAATCTATAAAACATGCTGCTGAATTGTAATAAAGATTCCATGTTGTATTTTCTCAGCAGAGACCTTAAAAACTATTGCTACGTTTTTTAATTGCAATTTTTCTGTGATTTACCTCTTTAGTATTATCATGTTATAAACAAAACTATAGGAGTAATCAGAGCGAATAAGTCAAAGTGCTTGCACACTATTTTGAAATACTTGTGGTCAGTCTACGACTACATTGTCATACTCTTCTTGTAGGAAAGTACTGATCATTTTTAATGAAACCATTTATGTAAATAATAATAATCAATTTCAAAAAAGAAAATTCATTAAATGTAATTAAAAACACATCAACAAAGCATAAATGCATAGACAATTTCTGGATAAAGCTGTCATTATGGAGAGGAATCAAGTTGACCTTTGACTGTCAACACACAGAGTAAAAATTGAATTTCTTAGCAAGATGGTAAGAGAAATCTTCTCAATATAAGAGAAATAGTTATACATTACTAGAAAAATTAACTTATGAACCTGTTTTTACGGTGCTGGGAATTTCTTAAAAAGAAAATATTACCTATACTTGAGATTTCTCTCTTAAAATATACGCCGGTACTCTATTGTTAAATAAGAGGAATGATATGATGATGATTATTTTGAGAAGACACCAATGTATGCGAAGTTTCCTCAAGAGATGATTATGGCTCGAAGAAGAAGTAGAAGAGAATTTGTTGATTTTGAAGATTAAAAAATAAATAAGTTATGTCCAGAAACATGGCATTTTGCAGGCGACAGCCATCTGAATGTAAATGGTGAGAACTTTTCTCAATAATATGCATAGCTGTCAAGCTTCGTTGTCCGTAATGCGGGAGGTCTGGTCTTCGGACGCTTTCTTACCTGACAACTTACAAGTTCACGTGCAAAATGGCTGACGACCGGAGACTTGAGACACATGGTGAATATAGAACATTATCTCCTCTATAGTTCATACAAGTATAGAAAAAATGAGACATACTTACGAGCTAATTGACCGTCTACATATGTAAACGTCCGTCAAACCTATCTGTTGTTTTTTTAAATTACTTTGACAGAGATAGATTTACTTATCATTAAGTACCATCACTATCTAAGCATATAATTGTCTTATTATAGACGTTATAGCTATTGTATGAAATAATTATCATGATTACGAGTTTTTTCTGAAAATCTATTTATGCGAAACAAAGGATGATGATAACTTGATTTAACCATTGGTACTAAACTTTATATCTATTGACAGATTGACTGATTAATAAATACATACTTTACTGCTCAATTCGTTGGTATTTTAATGAAAATCTCTTAGATGCCATCAACACAATAATATGGATTAATGGTTTTCATTTATTCTTTTTTTTCTGAGTCTCAAATCCTATCTATTGGGATTTCACCTGAGGAATACCACTAATAATAAGGTGATTTAATTAGCACTACAGGCTAATATCCTGTTTATAATATCCAATTTTTTATTTTTTTTTTCCTTCAAGGCGTAAAATGTCTTACAAATAAAAAATGAATATTCTGAAATGATTGAAACAACATTTGAATTAAGTATATAAGACAGAAAAATTATAAAAAATGACGAAAATCGGAATGAAACGAAACAACTACGTAATTTCTTTCATAATCCTCAATTGAATATTTTCAGATCAAGCAGGAAAGACAAGAAAACGTTCTCAGGCAGGGCGGATTAGGATTTTTAAGGAAAAGTACTGACAACATAAGAAACTATTCAAACCACTTTTTAGCTGGAAACGAAGCGAGAACTTTGCATTTTCAAGATTTAAAAATTTCCCATTGACACTTTGGCTACGCTGTGTTTCTTGAAAGAGTGAAAGTTTCCCAGATTTTTTCTTTCAACTTGAATTTCTTGACACTGTATCTTTTTTGTATTTTGGTCAATTTTGGACGCATACTATATACTATGCATACGCAGTCATACATTTAGAGTCGTTGATTTACTATGTTGTATGTATCTTACAAGAAGCTAAGTACAAGCTGATGCTTGGTTCGGTTAGACTTCGACCTTAGGGTATATACCCGTAAGAGGAAATATCATATTTTATTTGAGAGAAAAGTACGACATTCTCGTGGTCAGTAGAGAATCAATTTTAATTTGATAATTTAGCACTCCTTTATAACAACATTCAACTTCGAACTAAACCATTAAACGTTATTGGTTTTAAGCCAAAAATGTTCTTGAATTATTCATAAAAATATACCAAAATACATTTTGAAATAATCAAAATGAAGACTTCAAATGTTTTTGCCATCTTGCCATACAATCTTCTAATGTTTGTTTTTATAAAGAAACATGTCATTGAAGATAAAACATTTTCTTTATTCCAAACATCAATGTTAAATAAAATATAGGGCAATAAAAAAGACAAAATTTTTTGCGTGGATTTATCTTCACCAATTCAAAGATTTTGACCAAACTTACGTCTTCTTATGCCTTATTTCGCGAGGATTTGATTTTGTTAATTAGACGAAAATTTGCAAATTTCGGAAAAATTTGTCCCGCAAATAATTTGTCTCCTTAAGGTATATCGCTACGCCCGATTTATAAGATTTGATTATTCCTAATTAATTAGATCATCTTTGTTGTTTTGAAATGTGCTATAATCGACCGTTAAAACTTGATGCTCTTCTAATCGAGAAAAGTTTGTTTTTCTTCCCAATAAAAAAAAAACTTTTCAAATTTTTTAGAAAGCCTTAAAAGTTGTGCAATTCTAACTGTCAATGTCTTGGGCAACGACATAAGAGATGGTAAGAGAAATCTTCTCAATATAAGAGAAATAGTTATACCCGAGAGAAATTAACTTATCACCTGTTCTAACAGTGCTAGAAATTTCATAACAAGAAAATATTACTTATACTTGAGGTTTCTCTCTTCAAATATTTGCAGGTACTCTATTGTTAATTACGAGGAATGATGCGCATAGAACGGATATATAATAGCAAACAAACCTCGCATACCGCATTGAAAAGAGTCAAATAAGATAACAAATCCTTGTTCAAAGAAAATAGAAGGAGTAGAAATGAAAAAGACGTATATCTAACAAATTTTTCTTCGCACGCTTGAAAAATATTTTTGAGAAGACAGAGACACCAATTGTACGCGAGAGTTGTTTAATCTGAGGAGACATGTTTATGGATCGAAGAAGAAGTATAGAAGAAAACGTGGATGAAAGATCAAACAATAAATAGGGCATCAGTAGTTTTCTAGTTAATTTTATTTATGAACGAAAAGAGGAAGATAATGTTGAAATCAGGAATCGAGGTATTTCAAGTTGCCTTACATCGGCAATAACTCTAATATTTTAAAAAGCAAAATGAAAAACATGGTAACCAAACATTTTACAGGTATTGACGACAAAATGATTTTTACAACTTGTAAGTTATTAAGGGACTTTTTTTCAGCTAAAAACAAATTAGTAAAATTCTCTCATACCTCAAAAGTGGTATATAAGTTTGTTTGCGCTAGCTGAAATGAATGCTGGTTATATTGGGGAAACTGAAGACATCTGTCTGTTAAAAAAAGAACACTTTAAAGATCAAAATTCCCATGTGTACAAACATGTGAATGCTTCTTCAAACTGCAAAAATGCGGTTCTAAATAAGCAATTGTATTTTTACATACATAGGTATGCCTGCCCTTTTGTTGCAATATTCAATCCTAAAATATTTGTTTAAATTCAATCTTTTTTAGGTCAAATTAATAAAAAACCACTCAATACTAAAAAACTATTCAATACTAAAAAAGGGTTCAGCATATTGATAATTTCAACGAGGAAGAAGTTCTATGAAGATGAACGACGAAGGAGCTGGCTAGCTTCTTCAAGGAGTTCGGCAACTTGAATGTTGTTGTTGCCTGACGTCGCCATTTTGATATATTAAACGTGAGAATTAAGGCCCCATTTACACAGCGTAAAATTCAAAAATAGCTGCAAAGCTTTGTTTAAACCGCACTCGCCCCAGGAAGATTGAATGTTTTTTCGCAAGTATTGAATACCTAGTTTTTTAGTATTGAATAGTTTTTTTTATTGAATAGTTTTTTTTATTGAATGGTTTTTTTATTGAATAGTTTTTTTTTGTTGAATGGCTTTTTTTATTGAATAGTTTTTTGTATTGAACAGTTTTTTGTATTGAATAGTTTTTTTAGCATTGAATGGTTTTTCACTAATTTGACCTAAAAAAGATTGAATTTAAGCATACATTTCACTAGTTTGATTTTAAAAAAGATTGAATTTAAACAAATATTATCGGATTGAATATTGCTACAAAAGGGCAGGCATACATAGGACAATTACTTATTTAGTTATTTCAAGTGCATCCCTTAAGGAGTTGTTATCATTTTTGTCCTGTTTTATTGAGACGGTTTTTAACTACTTTTTTGTAAATATAAAAACCTTGATTACTGTTTGTATGGGTTGTCTGTAGGAAGTTTTCCAAATTGAAAATTAATTGAACAGTTATTGAATGTTGCTCCTGAAATCATTGACTGAAAATCGTTACTGGTTGAAAAGCATTCATTTTCAGATTTGGCAATATTCTGGATTGATTTTGCGGCAGGAAGTTGATTTTTTGTGCTGGAACATGTTGACAGATTAGTTGAACTTATTATATGAGACATCATCTGTTATTGTTGGTTTGATGCCATATGATAAGACCTCAAACTGTCAATGTTTTTGTGGCCACTCAATTGTGCGACATGAATTGGATGCAGGTCTTTGCAGTGGCGTATCCAGAGGTAGGTCGCACTTACAGGAGGAGAGCAAAATGCAATTAAAAGTCATTAAAAAGTCATTATCTAACAAGCTAGTGCAAAAGAAATTACATTTAATGACTTTGACACCTCTCCTCCTGGCTTGCGCGACCTACCCTAGATACGCTACTGCTTTGTTCAACAGGGATGTGATACAGGTTTTCCTAGCAGAGTGATTGGCATTCTTTGATCTTGAAGAAGATGACTCTAGTTCCAACACATCTTTGGCAGGTGTCATGAATTTACCGATGTTGTTCTTTCCAATTGGTCGATTGAAATACAATATATCATTTTTGACTTGGTGCTGTGGAACTTTTGCAAGAAAAAAAAGCGAGTCCTCTTGCTTACTTTCTGCTGGGCGATGGTGTAAAATCTTGTGATAGATGTAAACAACACATCTTTCTCCTCCTGTTTCATATGCTCGTGGGTTGAAGGCTCGGATGTGGGAATGAGAATTCTCGCCTGTCCTTGTTTTTGTGCCACGCTCTTTATCCTACTCCAAGAAATATCTCTCATCATTCTGTCTTTTCAATTTGATATCTCCAAACTTGAGTTTCCGACTTTCGTCTCTTGCTCTTAGTCCGAAATGATTTTGTTATTTTCCACCACATTGTCCTCTGTAGAGATAAAGGCTTTGAAATGCCGAAAAATCTTGAATTGAATAATTTTTCAACCTCACTGCTGTCTAGTGATCTGGTGGCATTAGGTTTATTCTCTTTTCCCATGCGGGTAAGCTGTTTTCTTTTAGCAGCTGGGACTTTTCTGGATCTACAGAAGTCAATGTCCGTTTTCAAATTTATTTTCAAACCATTTACTTCCAAAAACCTTTGCCAGCCGTTTCGTAAATTATTCAAAGTATCTGGTAAAACATGTCACTACTTCTACTTTTTTGAGCCTTTTTAGCATTCATAAAGAAGTTTCAATAGATGAAAATGTCGCTTGGAATATACTTTAGACGATTCATTATTCATGAAGCTGTTGATTCGATTAAGACAGGAATTTGTGTTGTATCCAGTTGACTTTGTGGTGTTTTCCTTCAAAAAAACTGTCGATTTCTTTATCCAAACCATCGGACATATCAATTTCCACACCGAAGTCAAAAGTTACTTTGTCTCTCATAGTAGTTATAAAAATAACTTTATTATGATAATAAAAATTTTAGCAATATGCAAATATATTTGTGTTTACTATTACTTCAACCGGATATGCCGCTGCATGTTTGTTTAAATTTCAAGCTACAATTTTTGTTTTCAGGAAAAACAATCCTTTACCGGGCTGTAAAGTCCCGTCGGGAGGTTGTTTAAACCAATCAGAATGCCTTATTTTCCGTATTTTTCCGACAATTTTGCGCAAAAGTTAACAATTGATTATATCAAACCATTCTTCAAGTAAGCCAAAGCTGACCATTTTAATGGAAAGTTAAAGCTACGATCTCTGACCGTGCATATTGAGAAGAGGTGAAAGAACCTTCCAAATAATTTAGTTAATAATTTTTCTCTCTTCTATCAAGTATATCTTTTTTGAACTATATTTCATTAAATCAAACTATCTTCAAGTAAGCCAAACTGACCGTTTTGATGGAAAGTTAAAGCTACGATCTCTGACCGTGTTAAATGGGAAGACGTGAAGATTTTAAATACACTTATTTCATTGATATTAAAAATGATTATCTTATTGTAACTTTTGGACATTCATATCTTAGTAGCTTCTACTCTTTTTTTATGCATTATTTTTAGGATCCTTCTCACAAGGATTACCCGACAGACACGAAATGAAGATTCCAAGCGACTAAAGACAAAACTGGAATGAATTGATCGATCCAAATTAAATTTTTATAGAAGAGATTGACTAATCTGGTTTTAATTGAATCAAACAGTTGTATGTATCTTTGCAGCTCAATTTTGCATATAAATTAGCGCGCCTACACGGCCTTGTCTAAATCTTCCTAAGCTGCATAAAGTTAATTTTCAAATTTGGATTTTTGTCATATATATACAGTTGAACCTTGTTTTAACAAACTCCAAAAGGACCGATAAATTTAGTTTGTTATAGCGAGGAATTTGTTTAACCAAGACATTATATTGGAGCTTTCTTATTGAATTGACCGGGTAATTTGGTTCAATATACCGAGGAATTCATTAAAAACCATGTTCACTAATCGTTTGGTTAACTCGCTGTCAACTTCTTTTCAACACTAGAATAAGAATCATACATACTGTTGTAAATAAAATAGTTTGCCTATAGGAGATGAAAATTCTTGACTACAAATTCTATCCAACAATTACTTTTGATTAATTTTACTATTTACAGGTTTGAGAGTGGTAGAACGCAATTCGACCCAGCTGGATCTCTAAACAAGGTACAGTACCGCCAACATGTAACTATACGCGATCGCGCATGATAACACCTTTTCGCGCGTGACGGCAAGCCTTTGATAGCGAGATCTTTTGTCTTTCCACGAAGGTTAGAAGAACAATGGATCGCGAACTTATAATTGTTGCGTGGAAGTATTTATAACAACTTGAATTCTTTTGTTTTCCTTCGTGATAAAACAAAGACATTCGCGTAAACTCACGATGACAGATTCTAGAGAAATCTTTTGTTTTATCATGCAAGATTTTTAATTATTTTCTTTTGTTTTCCTTCGTGATAAAACAAAGACATTCACGTAAACGCGCGATGACAGATTCAAGAGAAATCTTTTGTTTTATCATGCAAGATTTTTAATTGTTTTCTTTTGTTATCCTTCGTGATGAAACAAAGATATTCGCGTAAACGCGCAATGACAGATTCAAGAGAAATCTTTTGATTTCTCATGCAAGAATTTTAATTGTTTTCTTTTGTTTTCCTTCGTGATAGAATAAAGAAATTCGCGTAAACGCGCGATGACTGATTCAAGAGAAATCTATTGTTTTATAATGCAAGATTTTTAATTGTTTTCTTTTGCTTTTGACGTGAAATAACAAAAGATTCGCGATGTTTTCGTGCAGATTTAAATTGCAATTCTTGTGACATTATTTTCAATGAACAAGAACGAACAAAAAAAATACGGCATGTGCAACAGTGGCACGTGCGTATGAGATTTGTCAAACCAGATAAAAGTAAGAAAAAAGCATCCCTACACAAAAGCGTAATAGAAATCATTAGCCATATTGAATTTTCCAAAAATAAAATGACAATTGATTAATAGCGTGTTTATGAAATCCGATCAAATCTCAAGAAAAGAGAAAATCGAAACGGTAATAACATACCCAGCCTTAACTAGAACATATAACAGTGAATATCAATTATGTAAGGAGAAAACAAAAAAATGTAAAAAAAAAACACTAAAAACTGAAACTTCAAGACCAACGCCATATCAATCTTTCACTTTCCAATGTCAACGTTTTAGAGAATAGATTATTTTGTCACTGTGTAACAAGATAACAATTATCTTAATAAAGAGATCGTCTTTTTTTAAAAATCTATAATTACGGTAACACCTACAATCCAGGACAAAATATATGGAACTTTTAGGGAATTTCCCTGAAATTTTGAAACCACAAGAATTCGAAATC
>JAUBWS010101576.1:0-10722 GCA_032270445.1 Darlingtonia californica | reverse complement strand
AAAGCGACGTGATTGGCTCTTTTTCCATGTTGTTTTGGTGATACTATTGTTATGGTAGAAATAGTTACTGCGCATGCGTTTTGGACGTTAGCCTATAGACCAGGAGTAGGGCAAAATGCCCGGAGCAATATACTTGATAGACTAGACTGATATATGATTCGATGTTTGAACTAACGTTGAATGTAAATAAAAACGATGGGATTGAAAATATAAGAAAGAAATTATCTGAGAAAATATCACAATGTTGTTAATGTATCTTTTCATGATAAGATTCACTTCATAATTGTAACTACTTCTTCCTACGAATCTTCATCCCGACAATATCAGTTTTGATAAATTTTGTACCATAATTCCATGAAGTATCTGTTGAAAGCGTAGACTCCGTTCAAAATATATTCATAACAATCCTATCATCAAGAATTCAACACGAAAGATGAAGACAATGACCTTTATGGCGATGGTAATTGTGCAAAGTATAATTGCAGGTAGCTGGTGGTATAACGCTTGCTACAGATGCAATTTGAATTGAGTTTACAGTTTCAGAAAAGTAGTATTTTCACTGGAAAACATAAATCCAGCCTGATTTTGCTGAGATGAAGATTTGTAGACAGAAGTAATTGTAATGATGAAGTGTCTCTTTCATGATAAATGAAACATGATATCACATATTTCATTTATGCACTAATTTCTACAACCCTCCACCCGCCTCAACCACCCATAGTCTACAATAAGTTCTAAGAAACCTTCAACTACTTTAACCCTTATTGACTCATTTTTTAATTCAGCAACCATGTGTTATGCGTATCAAAAAGATCAACTGGGCCTAAACTACTCTGAAAGATTAACTTGCCTGAAAATCTTCAAATTTGGACTAAAATGTCAATTATGACAATCATTTGTGACATTCACAATTCTTTCGGTTTTCGTCATCATTGCCTATTTTCAGACCTGTCTATACCACAAGTGGTATCAACTTGAACTTTTGACTAGTGATAGGTCTAAACGATTTAAGTCCATGTGCAAAGTTTCCACTCAGTCACGTGTCTGGTTGACATTTTACAGACTGCCCCATTTTGAAAGAAATAATCGTTCGTTCGTTCGACTTGAAACTTGTCTTTATTACAAAGATATATGGCTGTTGAAATTTTTAAGTCGAAATCATCACTGGTTCTATAGTTCTCAAATGCCTGGAATTTGTAAATTACATACCGGTCTGAATAATACACGAAAGTTGTGAAAACTGAACAAAAATCTTAAAAACTACAAAGGCTTACCATAAGTGACATTTTTGTGCAAATTTGAAGTTTGTAGACCAAATAAATAGTTCAAAGTGATTTTTGATTTATTTTTCATTTTGGTCTGTGAAATACACACCTTTGACAGGTTGTCAAAAACAATAATGTCACGTGTCTCAGTTTTCTTAGATCAAATGACTCTCAAAGTTTTGGAGCTATACCTTTTCGCTACAAGAATTCAAAAATTGCAAATACCGAAAATGGGTCACTTTTTGACGACGTCATAGTATGATGACAAAATTTTCAAAGATGTCAAATAAGATTTACTACGCACTTGTTAAATTCCACTTAACAATATCGAAATTTTGAATTATAAATGGATGTATGATGGATGTTGTTGCTCAATTTGTATATTTATATTAGCTTGAAAAAAGCATATGACTTGTAAAACATGTATAAAATATTTTGGCAGCTTAACGTACATATGCCATATAACATACATATAATATTTTGGCAGCTTAATAAAAGGTAAATTTATAGAGAAGGAAGTATTCTATGTTAAAATTCCTGCGTAGCGTTGAAGACGTTAACCCTATTGTCCATGCGGGTGTCAATTTACTAATTTTAACGTACGCTACTATGCTGCAGCATTCCAACAAGAGGTGAAACATATTGCTACAACGTTCTTATGGTAAGTTAAGATCTAATTTTTCGTCGAAAATGTCTGTTGTGGGTCCCTATCAATAACTTTATAATAGAGACCGCTTACACGAGCGAGCACAATGAAATTTTTTAATACTGCCATTAATTGTAACCACTTCAGGGGTTTCTCTTGACATCGAAAGGAAATTTCATTTCTTTCTTTTTGACCGAATTTTGGGCGTATTAGGGCGTAAATTTTCAAAAATCATTGGGTGTTTTTATTTGTGTTAATTCTAGACTGTTTTCATTTTTCTCTCTAAACTAAAGACAAATTACATACCACGCATGGAAAAAGTTCCTACGTCTGCAAAATTGCGAGTCATTTGCGCAGCACAAAATGCTTACTTTCTAAAATTTTTGCCACACCCCTTCCTTCATGCATATATTTCATCAACTCTCCCAAGATGAACTCTTTGTACGTATTCTTTATGAATTAAGAAATTTCAAAATTTGGTGATTACATGACGTAATTTAAAACTTGGATTGTTGATGTCAATCTTATCAGGACTTGACCAGTTATTACTGCTTGCATCATCTTGAAACACAACGCGTCTTATGCTATTTATGCTACCAGATCAATATCTTTGAATTCTTCAACAGTAGATATCAGAAGCATTGATAAGGTTGATGCAATTTGACCAAGTATCATTATCCCCATTGAAAGTGCTTCATTGAGATGTCTAATATTTCGGAGATCTTTCTCAAAATTTCAAATTTTAAACTTAAATTCCTAGTCAATGGGGCTATTTAAATGGGTTAAGTTAGTCTTATCCCCTTGAAGAGTTAAAGAGGAATACATTGGTTAAACGGGCGATTATAAAGCCTTCAAAGAACCATATTTTTGTCAAAATTAGGCGTTTCGCTATATTTTGTGCTTTTTAACTTTTAGAAGACGGACTACGTACATCTACACGCATATAGCCAGAATATGACGTATACATACGTTTCCAGAAAGCATCAACTTTTGGCTATGTCACTTTGGCCATGAACTGACCTACGCAACTTAATATCATCTAAATTGTACCAAGAAAAATTCAAGTAAACTATTTTTCATAATTCGAGACCCCATCATTTGATTTCTTGAGCTTTTTACATGAAACAAAACAATATTTGCTTGAGGGGTCGGAAAATACGCAAGCAGTTTTAAACAAAATGGAGTCATTTTCAATATGAATTGTAGCATGAAAAATTGTTCTTGGAAGCTGATTTTTTGTTGTACAGAATAGCAAGGGCGAATGGAGACTATGTGAAAGTCGTGATTACACACAGTTACGTAGTCTAAAGTTACAAAATTTTATAGACATTGCGGGAAGAATCGGGGAAATTTAATCAGAAAATCGGAAAAGTTCGTGATTTTCACATGGTGGTTTGAAAAGTCTGTATCTGCCCCTGAATAGGTAGCCATTTGGCAATACTAATTGGTTTTTGAGTTGCTAAAATCTCTCATATATCTTTTTTCAAATGTAAAGAGAAAAGTCATCAATAAAAAGTAGGTTTTTTTGCTAAATTTTTTCATAACATTTGTATGGTGGCCCATATCAATATCAACTAAATTTTATGGATATCAGTTGTTTTTTATTTTTGAATTTCTCTTTTTCGTTAATTATTTTCGTTTTAAATTCACTTTTGTTTTCATGTTAAAACCTGCTTTTGTTTACATTCTAGAATCATTTTTTTTATTTTCATTTGAATTGCTAAAGAAGTTACCTTTTTCATTAAAGGAAATACTTTCATTTCATTTTTAAACAATTTCTGTTTTTGTTTTCATCTTCAAATTACTTTGGTTCTTCTTTTTCGATTTCAAAGTCACCCATTATAAATAAATAGTATATATTCATGATTTCTTGAGCAACTAGCTTACCACATTGGGCTTACATTTTATTCTAACTTAAGCGGTTCATAAGATAAGATATTTTTGTACAGTGTCTATTTTTCGCAAAAATTAGGCGGCGTTCGGCACTAAACGAAGAAAACCGCGCACATTTGACATTAAGATGGTCTCCACGATTTATCGAATTTATAATCGAAAGCTTCCATATCAAAAGAATAAATTTCTATCAACTTATCAATAGTCTCGTTAGATAGCATCTTCGTGTACCTTTTGACAAGTTCGAAGTTGGCGTTCGTTTCGTATTTGTCGCGGGCCTGTGAAGGGAAGGTGATAGTGGTGTTCCACCAGCCCCCTTCCAACAAAACACGCTCCGCATCTTGAACTAAAGTTTCCATTTTGCCAACAAATGAATATTTCATCGCACACGGATGACATAGGTTCTCAATTGTCTGCCAGTGTTCATTCAAATCGTAAAGTTTACCGTATTTCACTTTGTTGATTATGTATCGAACGAATTCGTCGAATGTCGCTCCTTTCCCGGATTTATATTCTTCTTCCGTTAATCCTTCCCGAAATAACTTCAAAATAATCGACCCGTAATGTTCTTGAAATAACGGTGAATAAGGATCCTCAAATTTATTTCTGTATGCAGACACAATTCTTTCGATCGGGTGACGAACAAAGAAGAATGAGTAATAAACGTTGACACGTTTGCTAATCTGATGCCCACTCAACCTCATTAGTGTAGGATGTCTGAGTCTGTGCACATGCTCTTTGTCTTTGACTGCCAAAGGATGTTTGAGTTTCCCGTTGAACGTTTGCATAACTCTTTTCCAGTTCGTGCACGCTACTTTAGGAACGTAACAGTAAATTAAACCGAGTTGGTCATTATGCCACATGTTTTTACGTTTATGTACCAACGGGTTGAACGATCTGTATCTGTAACGCTTGCGACAAACTTGCAACAGCCTGCGTTGGCGTTTGTACTGAAATTCACTTGGAACATATGTAAGTTTTGTTGCCTGTAAAATATAGAAAAGTTGTTTAATGCATTGCTGAGAAAGCTTTTATCATTAATTCGTTGATCGTTTCAGAGCATAACCCATCGAAAGCACTTCAGACAACTGAAACATTTTTGCTCAATATATTTTTAGTTTCGTTGCTTAAGTACCCTACTTATTGAGATAATTTTTATATAGGTAACTTATATAGGTCAATATAAAAACCAACACAATAGATTACAGACTTCCCCCGTCTTGTGAATTAAAAACTTCGCTGATGTGGGATTTTACAGAAACTTTCTCGGTAGTGATCATACTTAACATTTTAATTGACAAAAATCTTTAATCTTAGAATTTGTACATTTAAAGTTTATCATTATTACAACAGTATTGCTTCATCTGTTTTACTACTAAGTCAATTATGAGTTTGAAATTCTCTCGTCAGCATGGACTTTATTACATTTAGTTAAAAGTTCTACTCAAAACAAAGGAGATTCGGTTTACTGTGACAGTAGGTAAGTGTGTGGGACAGATGTTTTTGTTACCTTGAAAGTCCCACTTATCGAGAGAATATGATTGATTGTACAAAGAGTTTCATTTACATTATTTTCTCTAATAAACGCCCGGGCGGCTGTACATTTTTTTTAAAGTTTAGGGGGCGCTTATTAGAGAGGGGCGCTTATAAAAAGAATCTAGAAAATGGATGTCAACTGTCAAGGCGATTATGTTTTCGGTTGGCAGAAAGCTGGAAAATGGACTAGTTGTACCGGCTAACTATAATATCATTGGAAACAAAAAACATGTGAAAACATTTCAAGAAGAAATCAAAAAGTTGGAGAAAAGAAAAGCGATTCATATATACATTGAAACTTCAGAAATTAAGAGGGAAGCTACTTTTTAACATTTTTTATAATTGTAAACATCATGTAAATATTTGCAAAAGACAATCGATCGTTTCTAATTTTATCTCGTTTTATCTCCAAAATTCTAATTACCGCCCGGGCGCTTATTAATTTCCAAGTAAATATTATTCTTTCTAATAAGTTATCAGAAATGGGCGTTTATAAAAATAGTTTCAGCTTGAGAGGGGCGCTTATTAGAGAGGGGTGCTAATTAGAGAAAATACGGTAATTATTTGACCAACCAGTTTATGTATGTGAATTTTCTTTGTCATCAGTTTATCTGGATCTTCAATAATTGTTGGATTGTTGATTTTGCTTGGAAATGTGTCACACGTAAGTCCTAAAAAAGAAAAAAAAGGTCGCGGTGTTCTTAAATCTCTACCCGGGTACAAATCAAGTTCACATAAGTACACATTGACATGTTTAAGATTGAAATGATTTTCTTTTCAGAAAACGTAGACATATATAGTCTTAAGTGAAGGTTCATCTTTGAAAACAACGTTATGACAATGTGTTTGCCATAATCAAAACGTTCAAAACGTACGAATACGGAACCAGTATATTACCCGTATACAGACTAATTTCTTCCATGTATGGGAGAAATCATTCCATATACGGTAATATACGGAACTACATTTGGTAGAATTTCATACTGTCCACAATTCATGCTTGATTACCTGGGGTTCTCGCTGGAAACAAACCAAGAATTATAATAAACACAATACATAGAATGACAACAATGTAACGCAGTTTCTGCCAAAAAAATCCCAAACATTTTCTACCAAGCATTGCGTAACAACATTTACATCATCCTTTTCAAAATCCAGCTTGGATTTGTCGAGTGTTCATCTAAATTGAAATATTGTCCTTGTTGTGAAAATTGCTACCATATCAGACAAAAAAAAAATTCGGACAAAATTTTCGTCGGACAAGAGAGACGAAGATTCAATCTTTTCAAAGTCTTTATTTTAAATGAAAAAAAACACACGACACATAAATATCATGATTTTTTTAGAGCAATTAAAAACTTTAGCGGCTGAACGTTTTCTTGTCTGACAAAATTTTAGTTATTTCCCAAAAATTTCGTTACTTTTGTCCGAAAATTTTTGTCTGATAAGTTAAAAAGTTTGTCTTAATTTGAATGTTTGCATGAACGCAGATAAAGGCGCCCACGTAAACTAACCCATCATATACATCCAACATCTTATGACAGCTTGAACAAAGAAAATTGACGAGAGTTTGATGAAATTTTTAAGCAACAAAATCTTCTACATTCGTCCAACATACTATAAAATGTTTCTGGATATGATTATGTTGGATCAGTTTAAGTCTGTACTGCCTTATTCTAATTGAAGCCCTACCTGAGCTTATAACTTAAGGGACCCGAGTATGACACAGTCACTAGGGCTTTGACGGTGAAAATGATCTCCTCTTTAATTCTCTTTTGTTTTTCCAGAAAGGTAGCAGTTCATCCAAAACAACTGAAGATGCTGTCCTGAGTATCTGAAGAATTCTAAAAGTTATGTTTACAACGTATGTATGCAGCTGGGTAGCATATGGCACTTCAGAAAATAAGCCTTTGAAAATGGTTTCGTCTCCAAACCACTGTAGCATCAAAAAGTTGTTGTCAAACCTTTTTGTTCGAAGTTCAACTACAAAAACCAGATCCTCATCCAGAATGCTACAAAATAAGAAATAAAGTAGCGATATTTTCAACTAAGGAAATATCATTGATATGATTATTTGTATATGATCAATGAACTTTTCATGTTTTATTCATCAAAACCAAAACTTATTCAACTCATAAATACAAAATTCAAATTTGACAAGCAAGGTACATTTGACTTCAGTGATATTTTATTCAATTAATGCTCATTTGATATGAAAAATTCAAATGACAAGTTACAAAACGGCACACAAAGTTTTCAGCATTAAAAGTTACAAATCATATATAGGTGCTTTCCCCGATTTTTTCCGAAATGTCTAAAAATTTTTCCCGATTTTGGTAATTTTAGACTACTTAACTGTGTGAAATCACAACTTTAACATGTTGGAACTTTGTGGTGCAAGGCAGGGGTTCAAAAGGTTAGGCAGAACACTCTTAAGAACGAAAAGTACATATTAGTCCAATCAAATTACGAAATCGTCTCTGGTGGATGAAAAGACATAAGTCCTTAATGGAAAATAATGTTTTTACTTGGCGGGTTTGCACTCATCTAATCTCGTTGAATTTTAAAAAGCACTGTTGTAAAAGATGGAAACTCGTAAACATAAAAATGTATTACAATATTACCTTTAACACGTTCACTGTCACACTGTTTTCAAAAATGGCAAAAATTGCACCTTTACAAATTCCGTTTCTCCAAAGTTTCAACGATTCTTCCTTGGCTACAACTTCTCGAAAATTGACATGTGAGTTTAACAATCATGTGAATGCCAAAAATAGCATGAAAACATAAAAAAGTCTTTTCGTTTAGAAGTTATGGCTGTTTGAAGTTGCTTTCGCTGGAAGAAATTTTCATGGAATTTATTTTTGCAAATGGCCATATTCAAATTAACGAGTTTCGCGAAATTTATTTCGTGGATCGTGGTCTCGTCAGTTCCGTACACATACTTTTACGTGTTTTTAAGAAAATTCTTAGTTCCGCGAAAAACAAAAATTCTTCCGCAAACATATCTTTCTCAAAACTTCTTTGTTCAAAGTAAGCTAGATCTTGCGTGGGGTAAAACGCTTAAAAATATTTTTCAATGTTTTGTGATTATTGATTTTTCAGTACTTTACTATCTGATCCCAAAATCAGTATATTGTTTGCTTCCCTGATGAATTTTTTTGTAGTTCGGTTGTTGTTTCCCCGATGATTTTCAAGACAGCTGTTTGGGCGGATAATGAGACAGGGGTGTTAATATTGGGCGGATACTGAGACGGGGGTTAATATATCAATAAATATGGATCATATGTCCTAATTCATTGGTTTCATAGAACCTAGCACAGCGAGGAAACATCTTCCAATTCCAAGCTTCCAATTTTTATGTCAATTTACTATTGGACCATATAAATCTTTGCAATATTACAATTGAGACTCGTTGTCAAGACAGAGGGTGTTTTAAAACGAGGCGAAATATAATAAGAAATGTCTCAAGAAAAGGTGCATTACGTGAAATTTGTGAATTAAGTCACTTGCCAAGGTCATGTGACCAGAGTTCAGGCCCGGTGGAAGCTATTATTTATTGGTGCAGCCAAATTTCTTTATGTAGTGGAAAAATGTCGCCCACCACGTCGTTGGGCGACGAAGAAAATTTTTGAATTTACATGGTCGTAAACCATATTTTACGGTCATTTCCGTAATGAAAATAGTCAATAAATTTTTAAGAATTTAGACATATTTACCCGTCGATAGGCAACTGTTATGACCCAAAATTTAAGTTCTAAGCTCGATTCTATTTCGGGAGCATTGAGATAATATTTAAATTACTTATTTTTGTGAGGAAAAAAATATTTGTTTTAAAAAACTTATCTTGATCGGAAAAAAGTGGTGCGGCTCCGCCGGGCCTGGAATTTAAAAAATATAGTCGTTGCTGTACGTTTAAAAGCACTTTTAAAAGATTTACATTTTACTTGTGTGTGAGTCTACTTAACCCTTTCAGTAAACGTTTAATTCTGAAGAACAAAGGTCTATTTTTGAGCCGAACTTTTATGATATGAATCTTTTTTTTTTAATTTTCTGTTTTTCTTTGGACTTATATATCATCGCTCTTGAATGAGAAACGTGAATTTCATGAACCATATTAATGTTATTTGAATAAAAGTTGCTTAGTTAAAAAGACAAAATTAAGTTTTATTCATAAGAGATTTTATTTCATATTGTGTTTTTATAGAAGCAAAGTTAACACTGGTTGAAAACTGGCATAAACATGTTTTGTAACCCTGGTTAAAGGGTTTTAATCACAAACCATCAGTTAACTAAACTTCTTTCAAACAAAAAAAATCAATTTGCAGTTTGGCCATTGTAAAAAAATAATGGTTACACTTTGTCCTAAGCCCTAAATAAGAATTAAACCTTCTATAAATAAAAGGAAGCAATTGTATAATTTTGATTAAAAATTTGTAAGTTTTTCTGAAAAATAATTTGTGAAATATTAATAAACGAATGGAAAGATATAATAAGTAACATGTTAAAATAAATAAAATACAAATTTAAACAAAGGCTGTCCAAAAACGAATGCAGATGCAAATGCTATTAGAGCATACACAGTCTATCTTCATGAGACAACCTTTGTTTGATAAAACGATCAATTGAAATGATCATTAGACCTTTGCCGAGATTATTGTTTTCAAATACGGTCTCGTTTTCAAGTCCATTTTGCCTTGACAAGATGTCGTTTATCTTGCGTTTGACGACCATTAAAGTTTTCCGTAGTTAAGTTTGTAAAAAATGTTTGAAAGAACGAGTCATCTAGAGATATTTTGCCTCGATTTTTCAAACAAATTTAAGAGACTTTACTACGGAAAACTTTTAATGGTCTTCAAACGCAAAATAATCTGTATGCAAGTACCTCCAAGATATCCCAATGATTTCATTAAAATGTTGGCATAAGCTAGGTCGAACAAAAGTAGAGAGAAAGACCTGGCTTTTTTCCGCTAGTTATAACTAGGATTGAAATTGACAACGAAGTCTCATTTTGATAAATAAATCTCGGAAAAGGTGTGTTTGGTAGTATTCACAGAATAAATTATGGGTAGGTCACGTTAACACGAGACTCAGAATGAAAACATTTAACACCTGCAGCAAAGTGTTTTCATTTCATTTCATTCTGCAATCGTTTACATTTATAGAAATCAGGACGCTCTGCCGTGGGTGTTAGTTTTCTATTTCGGGTGTTGTGTAAACGAGGCCTTAGTTACGTCTGACAAACGTCAGGAATGAAGCATGATATGTTCTCTTATTTTCATTGGCTTGTTTAAATAATTCTTTTTTTTGGCGAGAAAAAAACATTGCGAGAGATCACGAATTTAGTCGGTTTTTAAAAATGTCAAGTTAAGTCGAAAATGA
>JAUBWS010101565.1:0-10722 GCA_032270445.1 Darlingtonia californica | reverse complement strand
ATACGCTTTGTGGCTGGCTGGAAAATAGTTCGCCGCTATGTTTACTCAGTCTTCTAAATCGTCTAATTGATTTGTAATGTTTTCATATGTTTATTTTCATGTGGGATAATACTTGCGAGAAGGATTAAGGCAGGATAAGAACCTAACACACGGATTTCAGATTCTGCTAAAAGTGTAAAAATAAGCCGAAAAAATAATGTTAATATTGTCAGTGTTCGTGAGTGGCACAGCGTTTCACGTTTTGGAATTTGAACGTCTAAAATGAAATAATTACAAACACAAAGCTTCCCCACTTATGTATCTTCGTGGGAAGACTATGGTACAGGGTAGATTCATTGAACTTAACATTTTACAGCGAGTCCCGCAATTAGGGTTACAAAGTGTTGAGTTCAGTCCATTTTAGGGGTTGTGAATTTTAACTGAATTGGAGAAACTTTTTTGAAAATTTGAAGAAAAGTTTTTTTAAATAGTCCCACTAAGTCTCCTAAAAATCGTTTAAGACTTGTCGAAATTATCACAAAATTGTCCTCTAAGGGTATGATTTTCGAGCCTCCAGCGAAACCTACCCGACTATTTCTAAGGTTAGTACCTCCCGCCCGCCCCCGACCCCCCGGGATTTTCATTACCTGCAGAAGTTTAGTTGGGGCTTAGGAAATAAGATTCATTATTTAAGATCTCAAACAAGCTATTGTAACCGATTGTAACTGCAACCAACTATTGGAAGAGTCAGTCAGCAAAGGGGTAGACTTTTCATTTCAATGTTGTCATCGTTTAACCATATTCTGGATGTGCTAAAGCATATATTTTTGCACTCTCATTTCGGAAAAAGCATTTAACTGATTTTTGTCAAATCTATATACCAAAAACTGTCATAATCGATAGCAAAGACGGTAAATATTTGATCATGAACCAACGAAAAGACAAAATACACATCAACAAACTGATAGTGTATGTTCTGAATTGTTTAGTTGCAAAGCCGTTAATTGATTTTTCGGTCAATTTTATGAATTAGAACAACCAGTAAAACCTTTAGCCCCTTTCTGAATCATTCACTCTCAAAAGAATTTTTATTATGTCAGACTATTTGTGCTAATAACCCGATGTTTACATTCGTGTATAGAAAAAAGTTAGATAGAAATACTACTGGAGGAAAATATTTGACAAATCTTTTTGATATTGAGGACTTGTGAAATTCTTTCATCTCATATCCAAGCTAAAAAGTAAAAGATTGAGAAGGGATAATGGATGAGTATACATGATGGGCAAGAGTATTTGTTTGTAAATCAAAATTAAATATTAAGGTTGACAGTCAGTGTATCGAAAAAGGGGTAAGAATTTGATAAAAATTCATTTATAGAACTGAACACTTTTGTAAAAGTAGTATAGATTTATGTTAGGTAACACGTGTATACGTGTATGTGTGTCACCCGTAGGTAAGATTTCTCACCTTTCCGAGTCCAGCAAAATCATGAAATTTTGAATTAACTCCCTTTAAGCATAGTGATTTGAACAAATCTAGACAAACTTTTTTAATATTTTCAAAGTTAAGTCCTACTAAGGATCGCCCAAAGGCTGTCTGAAACTTGCAAAAATATATCTCCCTCTCTTAAGGGTATGGCTTTCGAGCCTCGGGCGACACATAGCCGTCGACTTTTAAAGTTAGCTGTGTTAAAAGCCTGGGTATCAATTCAGAAATTTTCAAATTTCTTGTAAACAACTCAAGAGAAGGAAAAATAGCATGGTGAAAAGCCGTTAGTGACAGGTCTCCCAGCTACAGTGTTAAGTGTTCGTGTTAAGTAAAATAAAATAACCTTAAAACAGTTCAGTTTAACACTCGTAATCGTTTGATTGGATAATCGGATTCCCAAGCCCATAAAGTCTTACTTATCGCACTTTGTAGGAGTGAAAGCGATAAAAATTCTTAAAAAGACTTATCTTAAAAGCTTTCCCCTTTCCTCACAATGGTTTAATGTAAATCCTTATATCAAGCTCCAGTACCAATTTGGGCCTAAAAATGTATTTTCTTCATTTCAAATGAAAAACATAAAAAGAAATTCGTAGCATATATTCAATATACGATTTTAGAAAAGATTGTATTGTACTTTGGTGACTTCGGCGCCCGTACAGGGAGCATCGAGTTAGAGCTTGCAGATGAATGGGAGCAGTTCTATTTGTAATACCATGATGAGAATATTCTAAATTATTTTCCAGACTTTTCTCAGGAAAACTCAAGTGAGAAAATAGAGAGAAATTTTCCTTCGCTGATAGTTCACTTGCATAGAGAAGGTTCAAAATGCTGAATATGTTTCCACAATGTACAAGTATAAAGAAACTGTGTTTTTTTTAAAGTTTCCTTCTACAGAGAAGGTTGGAAATACTGGAGTTGCGCCTAGGTTGTGATAATGGATAAGGAATTGCCTCTCAATGATAGTTTTTTTGCATAGAGAGGGTTGAACATGCTGGAATTGCACTGAAGTTGTGATAATATCTGAGAAAGAAAGGTTCTCTCATAAAAGGTTTTCTTCGATCTCGTGCATAGAGAGGGGCTGGAAGGTTATTAAATGACCTTTACTGTCAAATTTTTCTTTGAATTTTTCAAAAGGCATTTTTTGTTTTGTTCACTTTTTGATCACGTTATCAAAATATCCCTCATCGATTTGTCAATTTATAAGACATGTGATCAAATAGTGAGTAAAACAAACAATTTTTTGAGCTCAATCTTAAAATGCTGACAATAGTTTGACTTCTAGGGCGAGGTATATAATGACATATGGTGCCGTAGCTTAACTTGATGACGGAGGTTTCTGTACACGATGAGGATTTTGGTTCACTCTTATTACCTAAAATGACGTAAATTCCAATAATGTTGTCAGATACGTCGTTTTACCATCAATTTCCATCAATTTTTTAATTCTCTTTCACGAACAAGATCAGTAACGCCTTCATGCTACTTTCTATTGTATAAATATCAAAAATTTCATTATTAAACTCCAGTGACAATTTTCTTCTGCGTAAACCGTCTCCAATCAAATTAGGATAAGATTTAGATCGTTATATTTATGCCGATCAAGAAGATTGTCGTACATTGAATTCATGTTGTTGTTTCCTCGGTTTCTCAAGTGCATTGACATTGATTTTTGGCGTTTATTTTAGTTCTATAGTAGCTCATATTCTGAGGCTGAACTCCTTCTTTCTACAGACTAGTTCTATGGAACATACTTTATACATACTTTAAGTAGTTCTATGGGTATGGTACGGTGGTATATTTGACAATCTTATCTAAATTTACTAACATACTGACCTTATTGGAAACTATACTCACCGACATAATTTTATTCAAGTTACTTGGAAGGAAATGAATTAACCTCAAATTCAATTTTGCGGAAGACTTAAATCTTAAGTTTTTTATTGAGACAAATTTGTAATAAACGATATCACAAACACTGTGAATTTTTTCAAGGTAATTATACAAACCATTGAATACCAGTTTGACTAATGAGCATACGAGGGAAAGTATAAAATAAATTGATTATATTTTCCAGATGAATTTATGGTTTCGCACGGATTTGAAGTTAACAGAAGAACCCAAAAAAATGACATTTAGTTCTAGCACAATCTAGTTACTTTTAAAGTATTGCAAAGTGTCCTTAAAGAAATAGTGTTATACATTAGTCTGAATACTCCCGATGTGATCTTCTTATCTTTTGATACTAAACTAAAAATTGTTCTTAACATGTTCTTATTTTTTCAGTTTACTTCTACTTTTTTTGAAAAAAGCAACGAAAAGTGTGATTGTTATTGCTAATGAAAATGATTTAATAGTTAATTATAAGCCGCTAAATTACCTAATTTCAAGAAAACACACCTATCTAGCAAGCGTTTGAGGGGCTATCCTTACGGCCTATATTCTCTGCAACGACTAAAGGTATGGGCGGGCCAGAAACTTTGCACAGAGTTAGTCCATCCTTTGATACACGAAAATTATAAGGCAATAACTTATGATGACGTCACCAGAAATTTGCTTACGTCAGCATTTTTTAAAGAGTCCCATGAAATCAGAAAAAAATGAAGATTAGAAAAATGTCATTAACTTTTGATTTGAAAATGATTTTTCAGTTCTTTTTGAAGTTGCTGAAAGCTAATACAAAGTACTTTGACACATTTCGGTTTTTAGACAATTCCAAAAAATTTAAAAATTTCAAGTTTTTTGTCCAAGTCGGCACCAAATTTTCCGTTGCTAATGTAACCATGGCAACAGTTAAAACACAGCAAAAATATTCCATAATTTTACAAAAACTTTTAAAAAGCTTAAAAAGCTATTTAGGAAAATCAGGAGTGTGATATTGCGGTTGCTAATCATGTAAAAATATAACTCAAATCTCGTAAAGGGACTTGGGAAAAACTGCACATGTTATCTTCAAATTGATGTATGCTACAAAGATTAAACGACGTCTCAGCCCTTATTTTTAGATAGCGCATTTTGAACTTCTCCATCCCGCAGAGGAAAAACGAACCACAAAAGTCAGTAGAAAGGCGAGTGAGTAGAATGAAATTTTGAAATTTTTACTGCAAGTACTTCTCAAAATTTCCTCTGGACAATGCTAATAACAATAGATCATTCTGGAACGTTCAAATATCATCCAAATGACTTTTGAAAGAAAATCTCCTTTTGTATATGTATGATAGGCAAAATATATCATCTGAAATTGTAACAGAACATTTTTTGTGCAAATTCTCTTTGTTAACTCCTTTGAACCACTCATGTCAAAAATTTAGATCGGTTCTAAATTTGTTACTGATGTCAAAAACGATCCTAATTTTCCCACATAGGTCATAGTAAACAAAACCATCAAATTACACAGACAATAGATATTTGATTTATCTTTAACGAAATGACAGAACTATATACTTATAGTCATCAAGGCATTTTAAGGATATAAAGAAAAGCTCAAGCATGTGGGGTCTACGCTTCTTCTTATGATATTTCATGATTAATTTTTTACTAACTACATTAAGCGCTCACATGATAAAGCGAAAAATATGCTCTGATACTAGATAAGCATATACTTAATGATGTCAATATGAATATGTAAATCAAATTCGTATAATACATACTTTAAATTAATCATGTAATTAGGAATTTAAGGACCTAAGAGTAAAGTTTTCTCCTTAAAGCTTACAGAAATTAAATTACGATGGAAAAAGATCAAGCGACTTTTAAACTTATATTTTGTTTTATATTTATACTTATATTGGGTTTTACACTTTGCTGATATTTTACAGAGTAGCGTTTTATCAGCTTTGAAAGCGAGTGCTGTAAATAAGTTGAGACAAAGTTAGCGAGTGACCGATTAAGTGAATAAGCAAGTAATTGAATAGCCTCTCAAATACCTCAGAATGGTTAGGAATAGTTAGTAAACACAGCAAAATTAATTAGACAATACCAGGCTCAGTGCATTTGGTAAGTCTCTCATGGTTTATACGGGAATCCAATTTCACTTACTCAGGTGTAGATTTACTACCTAAATATCTTACTAAAGTCTGTTTTGTCTTTATTTATCACACTAGTTCTTAAGAAAAGTGTAACTTCTTTTAACCCTTAGAGCACGAAAGACGTATATATACTTTCAGAATTGACCAAAATACCGCCATGCCTTTGAAGGCCTATAACTTCTAAAATGGCCTGCCTAATCTATATATTCTCTGAAAGACGAGCTTTTTTCTCGCACAAAATTTCACTTGATAATATCGTTTTCCAGTGTATAAAAATCCAAGTTTAAACTTTCGGAATTGTTAAATCTTGAAAATTTTAGAACATTTTAAAATAGTTTAGCGTGTTTAAAGGTATTCTTCACGCAAATCAATAATTTTGTTACCCTCGGATATAAAGTGTGAAGCGAAACGTTTTATTAATTCTTTATTTCAACAATGAAAAATCAAAATTAAAGAAATTTTTTTCACATTTGAAATTATAAATTCAATTCGAATTCAATACAACATTATCAACACTTGACCCTTAAATCTAGAAAATTAGTCGTGGAAAAATGATTAGATTTTCAAAAGTTGACTAAATTTTTCCCCAACGAAATTTGGTTCTTCACCGATAAGCTACACTTCTTTGTGAGAAGACTTTCACTTGTCCAGATTAGAAACTTTCTTGAGAAGTCAAGATGAATCCACAGCGTGAAATTCTACCGAATAAGGTCCCGTATATTGCCGTATATGGTTCGTATAGGGTAATATACGGGACCCGTACTCGGACAATTTTCACGCTATGATCGTAGACGCTGAAATTTAAGTTTCAATTTTCAACGAAGCAGTTGATCGAAAGGGCTAGATATTCATTTTCAATGTTGCAACAACTTGTACAAAAAATGAGCACTTTTCTTTTCCTTTATAGACGTAATACGAATATGTAACTTTGGAAGACAAAATAACAATGACGTCATCTTTCAACATAACGAGCTTGAAGGCCACGTTACCACCATATCCAACAGAAAATATCAATACCTTAGATTTAAAGGATTATATTGTTATTGTAATGTTTATTCTTATCTTTTTGGTCGGTGTGACCGGAAATGTCCTAGTATGTTACGTTTTCATGCGGAAAGGTGAGCGCCGGTTAACAACTATGGAACTATTGATAGTTTTTCTTGCTGGAGCTGATTTAGTAGCCAGTAGTTTTAGTCCCATGATGTTTGTATATTGGACCGTGACATTCCACAAAGCGTGGCATTTTGGAGATTTCGGCTGCAAAGTTCTGCCAAGCCTTACCCGTATTACGGTGACATTGTCTTTCGGTATTATTTTGATTATAACAGTTGACCGATGTGTGGTGATCTGTTTCCCATTTCGCCGGAACATGAAGCATAAAGAGGTTTACTTATCAGTTTTTGGAGCCCTTGTATTTGCCATTATGTCGGAACTCCCTTATACGTTGCATATCGAAGTTAATCCAATCACAACTTGTCAAGTTCCGGATTCTTCAATTCCCGGGTATGTTTATCCGTATTTGACATTCATGATTGTTCGGGATGTAGCTTTCATCCTAATCTTTTCGATAACTATAACTCTGATATACAGACAGTTGTACGATAAAGAACTTGTAGCCACGATGCGACAGCAAAGGGTTGTGAAGAAAGCAAAGAAAATCTTGATGATGCTGATTGCAATGTCTGTGATTTTTATTTTCTTGGTATACCCACGTGATATCTACATTTTAGTTTACAACATTACCTGGCTCAACCCACCCGGTATTCCGTATGATAAGTTATCACTAGATATTAACAGTTTCTTAAAGGTCTTACACGTATCCAATAGTATCTGCAATGTTTTTATTTATGCACGCTTACATGGTAAATTTCGGCGCCGTATGATTCGGCTGGTCAAAAGCATCTTTGGCGGCAAAAATCAGGGAGACTTAAACCATTCAACTGGAACAATCACCGAAGGCAGGACAGTTATATCAATGTCATTCGTTCAACGTATTAGTTATAACGCCCATAGAGTATCATATACTAAAGGGCGACCGTTATCATATTCAAAAGTGCAGCCGCAGGAAATAACACTAACGAACATACAATGGCTAGAAAAATTGGATTTCACCTTCCAAGAGCTAGACCAATTGTTAGCTTCTAGAGAAACGATATTGTAAGATAATTTTATGGAGTAGTCTCTAAGTTACACAATAAAGAAAAGTCTCCAATTCCTTGAATTTTTACTTTAACTTAAATTGAAATCTCTCTAGAACGGGAACCAAATATCATTTGTTTTTTCTCCTTTCGGTTATGACTTGTTTGCCATGGTTTGATATGTACCATCAAAGACTTCTTCGAACCATACTAAAGCAGTAAAAGTTGTGAATTTTCGGAAAATCAATTTTGGAAAAGCTTATTAAGCGAAGTTTATTATTTTTCAAAGCCAATTC
Organism: Darlingtonia californica; assembly: GCA_032270445.1. NCBI lineage: Eukaryota > Viridiplantae > Streptophyta > Magnoliopsida > Ericales > Sarraceniaceae > Darlingtonia > Darlingtonia californica. The sequence continues at coordinate 2,795 of JAUBWS010101565.1, read as the reverse complement.
TAGCAACTGTGAAAGCTATATTAAGGAAATGCACAATTGCGATTCAAAATTATTCAAACATAAATTGTTGTGAAAGTATAAATAGCAATTTTTGCCCAAAATCGCGAAAATGAATGTCGCAAAATTAAGAGAGGGGTCATTGAAAAGATTTTGCATAAAATGAGGGGCACTAGAATCTCGTATTGCGTTACCGTGATTATTCTAATTTAACGCTGCTTCTAATTAACGCGGATGGGCAAAAAAGGCCAAAAGCTTGTAATTAATCGCCTCCAATTATTAACGCGGATCGAAAATTTTGCGCATTTTATTTGCCTCTAATATAATGCGGATCGGAAATTTTTAAACAAAAGAAGCACTGGTTTAGATCAAGTGAAAGTATATTTCGATAAAAAGATTGAGCAAAAGGATCATCTTCATTGGCGTTAAGGCTGTCCTGCGCCTTTTCCATGCATTTTTGGAAAAAATTTATTTATCTGGATCCGAAGAAGTAATTCCACAATGATTCAAAGAAAGACTTAAAAAAATACGAAAAACAAGATGAAGAAATAGCAAGTGAATTTGTAAATTTTTTTTTGAAAAGTCAAAAAATGTTTCTTATTTTGCGTGGATAAATTCATTTGCCTTTAATTATTAACACGGATTCGTGGTGTTCAAAATTTGGTATTTTTATGCCTCCAATTATTTTCGCGGGCTGGTCAAAATAATTATTTTCACCGGCGCGTTAAATTAGAATAATTACGGTATTTCATGTCGCAAAATCAGTATTTCTTACATAAATTTTGCAATTTTTCGTGCCACAGGGATTCGTGTCCCTAAGGTATAGCTCAATCCTACATGTTTTAATGTTTGTGCTTAGTAATATTTCTATCAGAAAAATAAAATACCTATAAATTTTCATTTTCTACTTTTTAAAAAATTCAGTCACAACTTATACCATGTTGCTCCAAGTTCAACATTTCTTAGAGAATAAACGTCTTCCAAAAACTATTTCTTTTTGGAGAGGCAACTTCGTTTAGTACCAAATAATTCAATATTTGTTTCTTTAATTCTTCCATATCCTGCGCCTGAAAAATAAAGAAGATAAAAAGGTAATTATCTTTAATAATGGGCCATTATCATGATTATACTTAGGTATTGTTATCTCAGTTTCAATTGGGTCAAATCCCAGGACGAAAGCAGCCAACGAGGCATTTTTTCAAAATATCTGTTCGGAAGGCATGTTTTTTTTAGAAATATACATGTGTTGTGAGAGCATTTGATGTCTGTTCGTGAAAAAAAGAACAGATATTTTGTGTTTTGTTTTCCTACATTTTTATGTATTCGATCTAAAATTCTAGTCTCCTGGAGAATACGATGTGTTCTGAGACAATTTCACACCTCCTAGAATTCTTTATAGATTTCTTCAATAAAAAGAACAGATATTTTGTGTTTTTGCTTCCTGGATTTTTACCACTTTGGAAAAAAACGCTAGATTCCTTGTCAAAGTGACCTTCCTGGAAAAAAAGAACAGATATTTTGTATTTTGGGCTCGTTGGATGCTTTTGCCAGGAGGGGGCAGGGGGGGGGGAGGTACTTAATATAATTGTGCCACTAGTATGGGTATGATTTACACCCTGTCGAGTTTCGCTAATGGTCTCAGAATCACGAGGTTTTGAGTTCCAGGTGATTTTAACAACTTTGGATGAACTTTTTGATTTTTTCCAAATAGTAGAGAAAACTTTTAAAAATAATCGCACTGAGAGTCTCAAAAATCATCCAAGACTTGTCATGAAATTTTGCGCAGCAGCCTCGGGTGACACATACTCATCGATTTGTAAGGCTAACAGGCTAATATGATTATAAACTATGGTAAAACATGACTTGAGACTTACTGAAACAGATCCAAAATTTACAACCAGCATTTCTTTGTCATGTTGGACAAAATGTTTGGATATGAAAGCTTTTAGTTGTTTAAGTGGGTCATCCAGTAAATATTTGATCATTTCAAATAAGCCTTAAATGCTAGAAATTACCTAAGAATTTCACTCTGATCGTCCACTCGCCGTACGGGTCCTCTCCCCAGAAATGAACCGAAGTGAACCTCCAATTGGAGTACCATTTGCGTGTTTTATCTCTCATACGATATCCTAACAATTCACTGACTGTTTTCATTGGAGATATCAGGTATAATGCAATACGACCTCGATTGGAGAACTGGACAGAGGTCAGCAAAGAAACTTGTTCAACACATCGAATAAGAGTTTCTGCTGATGATATGTTCTTCTTTAAATTTACCGTCGTATCTCTCCGTCCTGTCCTAAACATTCTAAAATAAAAAAGAATTTGAATCACCATGATTTTACTAAAAAGTATTATGATTTGGTAATTCTATTAATTGTTTTTTTTCAATTGCCAAAATTATAGAACTGTCGTTCATTAATGAGGCTACCTGGCTTGTAATGCAATTCTATATCCCATACCGCACATAGGATATTAGCCTCCTCGGCACACCTCTCTGATTAATATTCAGAATTTCTTGCCTCGTTTTGAACGTAGAATTGAAATTCTTTGTATCTTTATGTTATTTTGTTTAAAAATTGGTTGCCATAATTTAGCCATATTCAGCCTAGGAACGGTGTACGAAGTGTATGATTTTTGATTTTTTTGTGATTTTTCGGCCGAAATTTTTGTGATTTTCTGATTTTTTTTAAAGTATGCGAGATTTTCTGATTTTTTTGAGTACTTTGGGGGGGGGGGGGGGGGGGGGGGGGGGGGGGGGGGGGGGGGGGGGGGGGGGGGGGGGGGGGGGGGGGGGG
>JAUBWS010101554.1:0-10723 GCA_032270445.1 Darlingtonia californica | reverse complement strand
ACCTTGTTCGGGATAGATATTAGACAACTAACTGTCCACAAACAACATTCCCTCAACTTTTTCAGAACTTTTTTGGGTTGAAATAAGTCATGTTTTCTGGAAGATAATCATTTAGCAATAAAAACAATGTCAATGTGAGCGAGAATATCATTTTCTCATTTATTGCTGCATCCATTTCTAACATTTATTCCTTTTTTCAGACGTCAGAACTACAGCAAAACTACTATTTTCATTTAAACAAATAGTCTCACAATGAATCTCACCCTAATATTCTAATAAGTGTTCTTATAAAAGAATAGTGTATGACCTGTAGTAGTCTATCAGTGCAACGCGGTGCAATTCTGTTTTGAATCAAGTTCAAGAATATACTGAAAATATACTGAATTCACTTTGCAATCAGCTTCATAACCTTTTCAATGTATATTATTTTATTGTGCTGAAAATGAGTGCAGTTTTTAGCTTGTAAACACTTCATTGCAACTGTATGCCCCACACATAGTGGACATGAACATTTTTGTCAATTTTATGGTGAAGATTTTATCTTTTTAAAGAAGTACTTGTAAGTTTATTATTAACGTTGGTTGTTGATTGTTTTGCGTGTCCTTACGTGAGGGTGTTGTATGTCAGATTTGGTGACATCTCTGAGCAGTTCCATCGATAACGTTTAGCTGTAAAGTTAAAAATTTCAACTATGAAATACAAACAAATTATAATATTTGGTTGTTATTCTCAATTTTATTCTCTTGCAGATAAAATGCTTCGCTGGTATGTTTTCTTCAGTGTTCTGGTTGCCATCTGGTTCCAACAAAATGTGGTTGAATGCAAGAAAAGTAGAAAAAATAATCCATCAAAATTTACATTTGATTCGCTCCTTTCTGGTATGGACGTTGAAGAAAAGAAAATGTTCAAGGAAGAACTAGAAAAAGAAGTGAAAAGATTCCGTAAGTTTCAGCATAACTGTATTACATTCCGCTCACGTGATCGAAATAAACCAATAAAAACGTCAGATATAAAGAAGACATTGTAACGTACCGTAAGTTTCAGCATAACTGTATTGCATTCGTTAACCATCTTCTGTTTTAGATGATTTTTGACGGTATAGGTATATCTAAATGTCTCTCTATCCAAAATAATTTAATTCCAAATAAGTATAGTACTTTTTGAATTTAGTATTATATAGCGTTTAATCAAAAACGAAATAAGTGTGCTGCTAGTGTACAATTGTTTGTTCGATTCGGATTCTAAGTATGGCGTGAAGGGAGAGGAACTTTACTCGTTTCTGCATTTGGGAGTTTATGAAATCTTGTAAGCTTATAACATTCTTCTGTCATTAAAAGTATAACTATGAATTAAATAGTTCTCATGGGAGATTTTTGGTTGACTCCAAACTATTGGTTAACCACTTCTGTGCCGGGACTTTTCAACATTTGGGGAATCTTTGGACATAGTCTATTGCGAGACCGGAGACCGCTCCCTGATGGATGGGTCGTGGAGCTCCTACCTACCCAGGAGTCTATGGCCGTTAAGATTATTAAAATTCCATGACATATATACAGGGTGTCTCAAAGAAATGTAGCCTATTGTAAAAAATGTCAGGAGAATTCATCAAAAGCATTGGAAAGTTAAACAAAGAAAAAGCTACACATTTTCCTTTCTGTTTCTAATGAGATTTTTTATGACGGACTACATTTTTTGAGACACCCTGTAGTTTTTATCAGCACTTAAGTGGTTAAAAATTTAAGATACAAATCTTAAGTAACGAAGGCCTGTGATAGAAGTATCTAACAAAACGATGAGTCGTATGTTTTGACGAGTTGCCTTACTAATTAACAAGAATAGCTTTCAAAATTCTAAAAACATTAAAAAAACTTAAATCTTTTGTTAAAGAGATATTTAAGGCAATTAAACCTCGAGTAACTGGTGAAAGTTGCGAATTTAAGTTGGCATCCGCAAATAAAGTCGTCTCTAATCACGGCCAAAATCTATGACCAACTTCAAGAAATCACTCAATGTAAATACAATACAACTCTTCACTTTTCAGGTTTAAACGGGTTGAATTTTAAAATTGCGTTGGACCAACTAAGATCTAACCCCCTGATTCATTTTCAAGTCAAATTTAGAATCAGTAAGCTTCTGATCTTGTAATCTTTTTTTTCTTTTAGACATTCAACCTAGACACAAGCCGAAACAAAATAGTAAGTTTTCGCTTATTACTTTTCCAAATAAACTTTTCATACGTCTTTATCAAAAGCGTCTCCCCCTGATCAATCATTTACTAAATGTATAGTAACTATACATTAAAAATGAATGAGTAATCAATTAGGCAGAACTTCCGAAATGTGGGCTAAGTAGCCTGTACCAGATCCTGTTGGATGAAAAATAATTTGTTCCTTTAATGGAAGTGCTTCTGGTGAGACTCAAAATCACGATTCGGATATCTAGATTGCTGCTTTAACAACTTTGCCACCATAGCTCTTGCGCTGGGAACAGTTTTGGGTTTGAAATCAATCACTTCAGCATCCCAGTGTAATTAAGAGGTCGTCAGTGCTATGGCTGGTACAAGGTCGGGAGTTTCAGTCTCACCTCAGCCCACAGTTTGACAGTGCTATCTAATTGTGGTAGTTTCGCTTTGAGCCGTGTTATCACTGTATGCTAGAGACACTTTTCGCTATAACATATTTGATACAGTGAACAAGGTTAGCATCAAATTAGTAAGAATGCATTGTGTTTCTTTTGAATTTTAGGTTTTTCCAAGAGGACCAGATCACGACCGCGCCATGAAACACACCAATCACATTCCTCGCAAGTTTCGAGAAAACCCATCACTCCTGGAGTATGTGATCCGATATGCGAGCATCAGTGTGTGCATGGATGTGACTTCAGATGTTGTATACCACATTATCAAGTAACACACAACGTCCCAAGACCTCTTCCACATGTCTCCCTCCCAGGTGCATGTAGTATCACATGCTCACCAACATGTCACCCTGAATGTACACCACAATGCTGTGCAGGTGGTCCCACTGGTATGTTCCAATCCTCAAGGGAATTGTCAGCAATGTACCCTCCAACATGTCCACCACCTTGTCATGAAGGTTGTTATCCACATTGTGACAGAGGTTGTTGTGAAGCTAGAAGTAATTTGCCGAATACATTTAATGCACAGCAAAATAACATGTTCCAGCAACAACAGCGACAGCAACAAATGATGAGAATGCAAGCAGAACGTCCCTATCCTCCACCTTCACAATCCTACTTCCCTGATATGTCAGATGCATCAATGATGCCACCTCAGCAACAGCAACCAGGGTTCAGTCATTGTGGTGGCCAGTGTTCTGCAAGTTGTGCTCCAAGTTGCCTTACATCCTGTTGCATGCAATCTCAGCAACCAATGGCGATGCCTGCCTCAATTATGGCTGCTCCTCAAATGATGCCTCCTCCTCAAATGATGCCTCCCCCAGCTCCAATTGCTTCATGTCCAGGAGCTTGTTCTGTAAGTTGTGCACCAGTTTGTTCACCATCATGCTGTAATCCAATGCCTCAGATAATGCCTGCTCCTGTTTTAACATGTCCAGGTGCATGCTCTGCCGCGTGTGCACCAGCGTGTTTGCCGAGTTGTTGCAGTCCAGCTCAATTGGTAATATTAGCACCACAAGTAAGATCACCACCATCTAAACCGGTTGTGTCTCCTGCTTCTAATCCTGCAGAACCTCCACAGTCAGTAGCAGTAAATCCTGTAAACTTGCAAAAACAATTAAGCTGCCATTCATCTTGCCCAGACACTTGTTTTCCAGATTGCAGTGATTCATGCTGCAATCCAGCCCCACCTCATGCAGAAATTGATAAAAAGTCAGAAATTGATAAAAAGTCAAAAATTTCAAAAATTGCTGCTCAGTTAGCAATGTTGCGTAAAAAGCACAAATAAAGATTGGTGCGTGAAGATATACTACTAGAAAATTGGAACTTGATAGATTCAGATGATGATGAATAAATTGCATAGTGTTTGTAAATATTTGAATATCATATTTGAGAGTTCAATGACTACGTTGTTCATGTACATAATCAATCCTGCGGACACGGATTTATTTTGACAGCTTAAATTTATTGACAAGTTTCACTCAAACTTTATTTGAGGTTTCGTTTTGAGGCTCTTTTAGGCCCGTAGCTAAAGAGGGGGGGGGGGGCATGGGGAGCATTACCCTCCCTGACAATTTTTTTTTAAACCCCACCCCCCCCCCCCCCCCCCCTACAAAAAATCCTGTATGAATGATTTTTTGGTTTATTCTATTATGTTCCGTCAGCCTGTATCTTTTATCAACTAAAACCCTTTAGTTTCGTTCAAAAGAGCTAAAACGGTGCGTTTTATAGCTATCTAAGGCACCCACAAATCCAAATTTTCTCTCCCTATCACAATTTTAAGCAGAAAGAACAAGAACAAAAGGTTCGTTTGGCAAAAATTTACTTTTTTCAGCAATCCTTGGCACAATGAAAAATTGAGAAATTCTGTCACACCAACGAAATAGAGATTTTTCATGTTTCTATTACTTGATCAAAAACAAAGCATTTTCCGGCAATCTAGGAGCTTTAAATTGCAAAACTTTCTTGCCCTACAGGGCCAATCAATGGGGGCCCTTCGGGTGACTCAAACTTCGAATGGACTCCTGGGAAAACTTTCTGGCTACGGGCCTGGGCTCTTTAAAGAACTTCTACGTATCGAAAGAGTTGCACTCACCCTAACCAGGTAGGCTTTTGAAAATTTGACAGGTGGGGGTGGGGAGACTTTTACCTTGAGATTTGGCAATATCTTAGCCTTGGCATATGCTAAAGATTGTAATAGTGTTCATTAAGACAATTTTAAAGGGGGAAAATTACATCATGTAGCCATAACATGGTAACTGCTGACCTCAGGACTTCCTCAAAGCGGCTTTTACAAAAAGTCCAAAAATGCATGAAAATTGAGCTAATTGAGCATAATCATCCACTTGAAATTTTCAGAAATTATATTAATTAGAATCTTAGTAAGGTAGGAAACGTTTCAAGTCACAAGTTTTTTTGTGTCAAGATTTATTGTCATCAAAAGTTATTGAAGCATTTGTCAGGTTACGTGCAAATTAGCTCCCTGTACCTGCCTGACAGGACTAATTCCAAAATTTCGGACAATGCTACTAATCCGCAAGATTATAATTTCCAAATACGTTAAAATTTGTACAGCTGGTATAGCGTCCAAATAGCCGTCTTTATACTGAGACTTACTAATAGTCTAAGACGAATGAATCGTCCTAATTATCAATTTACTCGACAGTATAAATGCGACGAAAAAAGACATTTCTTTTATTAGACGAACTAATCGTCGAGATGAATTATTTGTCTCAGACTTAGTTCGTCTCAGTATAAATACGGTTGATGTTTTTGTAAAAAAGTATTTTGAAGATATTTTGGAAAACAAAGAAATATTATGAAATGTATACAGTATATTGTAATGAGTATTTGAGCTAAACTAAACTAAATTCTCGCAAAGATTTCATTATGAAATTTCGACTCTTAAAATTACAAACACCGATAAAGCAGAGAGAGATAGACATGATACTATTACAAAATTAAAGCAAAAATAAAACAAAAATGAAACTATGGCCTATATATACAAGTACTAAAATAAAATCTAAATTGAAATGAAATTTAATAATTATGGTTTCTTGCATTATGCAAAGTTGTATTATTGTTTAACGACTTCTGTAAAAATAGGGTAAACGTCGGCCCCAAAAATATGCGGGTTGTTGATACGTGTTAAAGTATGGTCTCACGAAGCGTCTCTTCCAAACTTGGTTAAAATATGGTATATTAGTCCTTTTATTTTTGGCTGATACAATGAAGGTATCAGGGTAAGCGATGCGATTCCTCTTAGCATCTTCTAGTTGCTCATAATTGTTCGTAACATCATTATTGTCGACATCTCTATCATAATAAGAGTGATAAGGCATTTGGTTTATGTAATTCAAATGTGGAATTTCATTCCGTTGCCTTTCACTTTCGTCCCTTTGTACTTTTGACCGTTCTTCTGCTGTTGATGTTGATGGCTTTTTGCGTTTTCCAACTCTTGTAGCCACGTTAATAACTTTCTCCAAAACCTTCAAGCTATTGCTCAAATCGATATCGCTCCGTATTGCATGTCCTGGCTCTCTCTCAGGGGAGACGTTACTGCTAATGGTATCATTGGCTTTTGTCTGATTAATCAGCTCTAGTTTCTTCTCCAGTATTCCAATTGCTACACTTAAATCTTTTACGGCTTCTTTGGTTTCCCTTTCCTCTGAATCGACAGTGCTTTTACCATTTTCATTATGTTTCATTGCGATACCTTTGATAAGATTTGCAACTTGAGAAATGGTAGGACTTGCACTTGTTTGAGTTGTCGTAGCATTTGCAAGTGTCTTGCTTGATATGTCTGACTGATTTGCAGGTTTTGTATTTTCAGTTATGTTTTGTTTAACGAGGTTTTCCTTCATTGAAGACGGTTTTTCAACCAACTTAGCGGATTTCGTGGTATCGTCATGATGTTGTGTTTCGTTCCTGACTACATGAGGAGCATCTAGCAGATGCTGATCCGAGATATGGCTTTCAACCCTGGTGTTACTGGTGATGAAATGAGATTCTGTTGGGTTTTCCATCTGCTCTCTCATTTTCTGGCCTTGCATATTGTTGGAGATGAAATTAGATTCTGTTGGGCTTTTTATCTGCTCCTTCATCTTCTGGTCTTCCATATTGTTGGAGATGAAATGAGATTCTGTTGGGTCTTTTATCTGCTCTTTCATATTTTGGTTTGACATATTATGCTCGATATGTGGAATTGGTTTACCGTCCAAAGCATTCATCGCATCTTCGGGTGACAACCCTTTGCTACGACTATTTGATGGTTCAATTCCACCTTGCATTTCCTTGTCGTTTTCTTTGCGGCGCTCAAATTGCTCTTCTAACTTCCTTGCTCTTTCCTGTGTTTTAACAGGATCTAACAAATTTTCCTGGTCATCTTCCTCTTTTAGTTTTTCAACTTTCTCTTCACCAAGAGCTATATTTTCTGGAGGCTCTTTCAAACCTGATAATGATTTGACAAGTTTTTTGGAGTCAAAATAATCATTTTGTTGAAGCCTAGATATTGTTTCCTCAGCGTTTTCACCAGATGGCATTAACTCATGCCTGGTGATGAATTCTGGGCTTTTATTTCCTCCTCCAAAACTGTTGGAATCATATTTGCCATTTTGTGGTCCTGAAATGTAAAGAAAACTTTCTCAGTATGTTACTTATTGCAACATATAGCTAATATAGCAAATACTGTGAAAATATAGAAAAACACGTAATCTTCCAATATTGTACACAAAAACTATGTATCGTCATATATGAAAAGGATTTTGCTGGAAAAGCATTCTATAGTTCTATAGTTCTATCTATAGTTTGGGTTTTCTTTCTATTTCCAATTCAATCTAAAAAGGTGATCCAAATAGAATTAAGTACAAATAATTGATACCTTCACGAGGGCTGGTGAATTCAGCTCCTGGATGTTCTTGATTCATCAAAGATGATCCCATATTAATTTCGTTATTTGGTGATGCAATGTTTCTTTGAGCAAGATTCATGGGAATCCTTTCATCCGTGTTTTGAGGCATGATGTCACCACCTGCCATCTCTGGATTGACTTTGAGGTTATCAATATCAATAGCCATTAGACTTTTCGCTTCTTTTTCTTCCTTCTTTGCTTCGTCTTCTTCTTCGTTGCTTGAATCCTCTTTCTTTGAAGTTTTTCTAGGACTACCTTCACTGTTTGACCGTGTGTCACCAGTGTTCTGAGTAGGCTGTTTCATATACTGCTGATCAGATTTTTTCAGTCCACCTTTTACAGCATTGGGTATTCCACTCATATCTGGTGTTTCGATATTCAGTAAAGGCACTTTAGCGTTGCTTGAAGGCGTATTTTGGACATTGATTTGAGGCGTATCTATCAATTGGGCGGCGCTTTCAAGTTCGTCTGCTCCTTGGGCGTTACTCTGTAACATAGCTGCCCCATTGGCGTTGCCTGGGAGCAAGGGTGTCCCTTGGACGTTACTTTGAAACATTTCTGGTTCTGGGGCATCATTTGTATCCTGAGCATTACTTTGAAGCATGTCCATAGTTTCAGGCTCAGGTGTTTCTTCCCGTGCGATGTCTTAAAAAATAAAAGTTGCTGCCGTTGAAAAACAAAAATTTTTATAAACAACTTTTGCAAGATAGCAGATCTCAGAAGATTCACTGACATTGGGACACATTCACAAGCAGGAACTTATTCACAATGCATAAACAATTTTTACAAACAATTTAACTTACTTAGCTCTTCATCTCGTTCCAAAGGATTTTCAGGTAGGAATTCCTGCTGTGGTTCGTCTTCACCGTTTTCCTCCATTGGAAATTCTCCTGTCTCATCTTCAAAACTGTTTGTTTCTGGAGATGATAGGTATTCCCTCTTGCTTGCCAGTTTTTGACCATTAGGTGTTTTATGAAAACGGTGTCTGGCTGAAACGTTGGTTTTATGGAAAGCATGGTGCTTTAGACTTGAAGAAATAGTTGGCTGGTGGGTTGTTGCATTTCGACTTTTTTGTGATGTCATGTTGTTCACAAATTTCTGCGTGTTTGCATATTTATTGGATGTATACATAATTTGGGGAGATTTTGGATGGTCTTTCGATATTATTGGTTTTTGAAATGTAGATTGTTTCTGGTTTTCAATCAACTTTGTTGATGGAGCTGAAGTAACGGCTTTGTTTATTCCCGAACCTTTCCCAATTTTTCCTGTAAGAGCATTGTTTCTGGTGATCGAAGGATTTATGCTTGATTTCTTTTGCTGAGTATTGCTCGACCTCTGTGTATAGAAGGCTGCTTGAGGCTGGCTACTGGAGTAATAATTTGGAATATAACTTCTGGTATTCTGCCTGTTATACATTCTCCAATTGTAGTATGGAAATCTACTATATGGGTAGTAATATGGCGACCTTATCAGATCTTTTTTATCTACCTGTTGATTGACGTAACCTCGCTGAGGATTCATCCTTTGCCTACGGTACATTCTATCAAGTCTTTCTTTCTGCAGCATTTGTGTATAGTAACTTTGTGAAATCAAATTGTTTAGCGACGGTAAATTTTTTTTGTTGAAGGCTCCTTGTTGGAATGGATTATTGTAAAAATAATTCATCATAGCTTGCCTATTCCCTGGCAAATTCGATCTCATACGTAGATTGTAAATGTGTTTTGCTAATCGTTGAACGTTCGTTTCAACAGGTGCTTTGTAAGTTCTGGCAGCTCTATCTCTTGAGTCTGAATAAGATGCCGTTCTTCTTCTTTTTTCAATTTCCTTATATTCTTCTATCCATTTCGGTAGTTTACGTTTTTCTATGGTTTTTGGCTTTCTCTGGACTCTGAATGTCACTCCATTAAATTTTACGTACTGTGGCTCATTTTGGATCGCAAAAACCATCAAAATCAAAGTCAGGTTCAAAAACGAAAGTATCACCAATCGAGACATTGTCATTATCAAAATATAAAATCTGTAGTCACATTTTCAATTTTCCACCATTAAAAATGTCTTCTTGATTTTTAAATACCGAAAGAGTGCTTCTGAATAATTTTGCTATGTTTCCCTCAAGATATGCTAGTGTTTGTGGGTTAGAAATGTTTGTTCTTAATTACAAACAACGTTTTTCTTTGCGCATGACTGAACAAACAGTGCCCGTTGAAAAATACTTTTAAATTCGAACGTAAAGACAAAAAGATTACAGAGGTCACGGTGAGAAGTCCATTGACTTTGAACTTCCATATACTTTATCGGGGGAAAGAATGGGGGAAAAGTACGTCGTTTCCACGACCAAAATTTCACCCGATTTTGTCTTCCCTGACTAGTACTTTTCCTCGATATTTTTATAACCAACATAACATTTCAAAAAGTTTTCTTTCGATGGATTCCACAGCATCTTTAACATTCAAACTAATTTTAACCCGGTTGAATTTTTGCCCGAAGTTTTTTCAGGATAAGGAAGTCATTATTCATCATAATTCATCTCTTATGAGATTCTTATTTGGCATATCCTGCCTCATTTTGAGACTAATTGAAAAGCTATGCTAAAAACGAAGCTTTGCTTTGACATATCCCTGTGAAAACGAACTTCCATATGTGATATTGCAATTATCTGCTCTTTACATTCTTTTGTTTAATAGTTGGTTGCCATGACTTAATTTGATCGGAAACGAGGCGAGACATGCTAAAATAACCACGTGATAGATATGTTAAAAAAAGCCTAAGTTTAAGTCTCGTCCACAAACAAACCTACAAAAACAACCAAGAAGTTAACGTCAAATCTCTTTCACTCCTTGAAACAACAGAAATGTTTATGCCTACTCCTTAACAAGATGTTGTATTATCATTTTTCACTAAATATTAGCAGAACCCTTCCTTAGTACGTGTAGTATACAGAAGAACATGAGCTCGTAGTATTCTAAGTGTCCAAGACCAAAATAGCTCTCGATATGCCAAAATATTTTATTCTGCCATGTGTAATCGTCATTCAAATATTTCGGGTTTATTGATTCTTGAACTAATTTTTTGCAGAAAGCTGCAGAAAAATGAAGTTTTGAAATGCAAGAAAAACTTTCACTTGAAATTTATGAAGATGAGAAGGGGGCTCATCAGGTTCGTAGCTATGGGGGCATG
>JAUBWS010101532.1:0-10725 GCA_032270445.1 Darlingtonia californica | reverse complement strand
CCTATATGAGTGAGCTTGTGCCCTAGAGAAGATGGGGAGCTGTTATTAACTCCACTTAGTGTCCCACTAAGTTACTTTGATTGCATTCAGCAGGGGTTGATAACTTTCAACCGGGTTCGATTATATAAGTTTTTTAAGAAGGATTGATTGTTTTAACATGGGTTGATTGCATTTAATAGGGGTTGATTGCTTTCAACAAGCATTGATTGTTTTGAAAAGGGTTTAGTTGTTTTCAACAATGATTGATGTATTCAACAGGGATTGATTGTAAACAAGGGTTTAATTGTTTTCAACAAGAATTTTTTTCAGCACAAATTTATGATTTTCAACAGGGATTGATCAGTTATATAACCGGAATTGATCAGTTATATAACAGGGATTGAAAACCCACAATTGCAGTACTGCTTTTATTCAAAAAAGCAAATGCTTTTGAGCAAAATGTACTCTAACATTATTTAAAACAAATCAATATATATTACAGCAATTATTGTTTTCAAGTGCACCAATCTTTTATTAAAAAAAATATTATTCTATGAGAGTCTTTGGAAGCAGAATATATCATGGGATATTCACAATAATTTTCAATTTGTTTTTTTCTGCGAAAATTTTCCATTTCTGGATATTTCTAGAAAAATCCCTGTTTTTTTTCCGTACAATTTTCTTCACCATAATTTGTGAAATTTTTTAAATAATATAATATTCCTCAACAAACTACTCCTAAATTGAATATCTTTGAGTCATTATATCAGTGCTGTAAATAAGAGTTTTTCAGTTGGCCAGTAACTTTTCCAAAATTAGAACATTGGTTAGTGACAACCGCGAGGTCCTCCCATGGTGGAAATCACTGGGGAAAATTTTGGATTTTAAGGTCTCTAGAACGCTGGAAAACATTGAATGAATGATGTTTGTTGACTACAGAAGAATTTTTTACCGGAAAATAAAAATTAGAATGGCCGGTAGAACAGAATAAATTGCCGGTAATTACTGGTCACGGGACGTTATTTGCAGCGCTGTATATACTCCTGAAAAATGAGAAAAATGTATATACAGAACTTATGTTTTGTCATATTTAGTATTCATTCCAAGAGTGCAAATACGAAATGAATTATTTGATAGTAATAATGAAATAAGTACTGTGGTAATAGAAGATAGTAGAATTATTCAAGTTGTTATATGCTTAACTAAAATCTTCATTTCCATGGAATTCATTTTAATCATTTTGGTCTTTTTATTCAAAGTTCTTTCTATGTTGAACTGGTTCACTCTCAGAAAAATCCAGAAAGCTACTGGAGTACTCCTAGAATTCTTCTAGAATTATGATTGGCCATCCTGTTTATAGCTTAAAAGAATCTTGCCATCTTTGAAGACTTAATGATAAGGCATTGTCTAAGTGTAATATTTCAGTTTTGTTATTGGTTATATTTTAGTTTATTAGTAGGTAGTATCAATGTATGGGATAACTCATCAGTTTTGAATGAAACCTTTTTTTTTAATCCTTAGGCAAACATGAACCCAAAAGATAATTATACATCTGTCCTTACCAAACGACCTTATTTGATGCCAGCTGCAACTGGAGCTGCAAGAAAGAAACATCCTATCAAAGCTGTACTTGCTGGTATGTCCTTAATTTTCTATTGTTACTTTCCTGTCAGGAATTTTTTTTCATGGTTGACCATAATATGTGAATTTCATGGGGATTAATGTTCAAGAAAGATTTGAATTTACTTTTCTTCAATGAACCACATGTAATTTAGCCAAAATTTAGAGAAATTTTACATCTTTGGCATCGGATGTCACAGTTAAAAAATCTTTGAATCACAGATATTTTCATGGTTTACTAAATTCACTACTCAACGTTTTGGATATTGAAATCATAGTTGATTTTATTTCATGATTGCAGAGTAATTCATTACTGATTTATAAAAAGAACACATTCAGCAGGTACACATTTTTTATTTGAATTTTAACTTATCCAGTATATGAATAACACGTCAAAATCTTAGAATTTAATGGACAGTCAATTTTACAAGAGTAAAGTTTTTAAAATCTAACATTTTCATTTATTTAGACATCAGTCTCAAACTTGAAATTAGTCTCAAATGCTCAGTCTAGCAGTCTACTCAATTTTTTTTTTCATGGGAAAAACAACATATTTTTGCCTGACACAATATGTCTGTGGAATTTAATCAAACCTTCAAAAATAAATACTACAATATAGATATTTCTTACACATGATATTTATGATATACTGTAATAAACTACAACGTCTCATGAAAATAAAATGTCAGATGAAAGGGTCATTTTTTATGAGCACACCCTAGCAATTTTTAAGACAAAACTGGTGTGTCTCTTTAGGGTTGAAGCGCTTAAAACTAGGGACTTTGTAGGATTGATGGACTGGTTTTAGCTTTTTTATCGTCTGAACTTTTTTCCTTTAAAAAGGCCTTGTTGCTTCCAGCGGACAATGTCTTTATTTTCTGAAAACGGACCCGTGTAAGGTATATAGTGTTTTGTTCAGCAATCGTGAAATTGACGTGAAACGTATTGTGAAGATTGTATATTTGCAAGTAGAAACTTTTTTCGAATCTTCTTATACAGTAGGGGGGAATTATTGTGAAATTTCTTGGGAATAACCTAAAAAACATCCTTTTGGCAAATTTTATCTAGGTTCATTTCTGCAAAGATGACGAAACCAACAAGAATTAATGCATATTCTCTTTGTAATTTTAGGTGGTATTGCTGGAGGTTTAGAAATTTGTTTAACTTTCCCAACAGAATATGTTAAAACACAACTTCAACTTGATTCACGTGCGGCTGTTCCCAAATATAAAGGTGTATTCGATTGTGCCAGTACCACTGTAAAAGAGTATGGCTTCTTTGGTTTATATCGTGGTTTAAGTTCGCTTTTATATGGCTCGATACCCAAAGCATCAATTAGGTATATACTTTATACTGTTAAGATATTTATAAAAAATTAAAATATAATATAAACTTATATAAACTGAAATAACTTCTGACATACATAAGAATTAGTCAGCTAAAGTTACATTCCAAATTTAACGAAAAACACTATACTGTCAATTCTAAAGCTTTGTCGACCACGTATTGCTATGTCAAATATACTTGACCAATGGCAAATATATTTTAAATGCATTTTGAGACGCAAGACACGTCGTTTTGAGGGTTCCGAACCCTTTAACGTCGAAGGAAACTGAACGGCTTGAAAACAATTTATTTTTACTAAAAATTGAACGTACTTTCAGAAAAATTGGGTCCAAAGGTCTAAAAATATTTAGTTTTGGTAGATTTAATACCCGTTCAGCGTGTCACCAGACTTGAAAGGCTAAAGAAATAGTCTATGCGTCTAAAGATGGTCAAGTCATATAAGTTCAGCTATACAACATTACAATTTATCGAATTTAAACTTTCTTTGAAAATGCTGTTATATTAAGCTGCGTCTCGTCCAATGTCCCTTTTTCCGCCCATGTTTTGCGTAGTGGATTGGGCTTACCCTAAAAAAATGTACGCCAGGGTTTAGGACATGTTCTTTACTAAGTTTTCCTTACCCCACCGAAAAGCCAAATTTTTAGGCATATCCCATAGGTAATCCGGTATTTATGACGTAACGCTAGCACTTACTCCCATGGGAAATTACTATTTTTTACTCAAACCGCTACGAAATGTCATTAATGTTTTGTTTACCCCAATGGAATAGACTCTCTTTGAATTGCTTTGATATAGTTTATAGTAAGAATTACCTGCTACTCGGATTGGGTATCTTCTGCCTAGTACGCTTTCGCTCTAAAAGCACAGGCAAAGAAAAACAATCTGAAGAATATAGCGGCTTTTTTTCTGCGAGACTGTATTTAAAAAAGGCTGGATCTAGTATAATGGTTACCATTTGTTTTTGTTTCGAAGTTCGTGACGAACCGTATTAGCAAAAATCGTGGTTTTGGCGCTTCGGCACGTCCCAAGATTAAGGTTAACTACGAATTACTTATTAAAGTTAACTATACTTGCCTTGCAGGTTTTCAGTTTATGAATACTTGCGAAACCGAATGGCTGATTCTAATGGTAAACTAACCCAAATCGGAAACCTGACTTGTGGGCTGGGAGCTGGTGTTGCTGAGGCCATTTTAATTGTTTGTCCGATGGAGACGGTGAAAGTGAAGTTTATTCATGATCAAACACAAGCCAATCCAAAATATCGAGGTTTCTTTCACGGTGTTTATACTATCGTTAAAACGGAAGGTAAGAAAGCTAACCCAGTGGGCAAAATCGTGAAAACCCCATGTGGAGGAGTGTAAGAAAAACACTCCAACACTACTAATTTTGCTTTTACTCCACTGAGGGTATTTGTTTATGTGTAAGATTGTGGTTATTACCTTGACATTTGATGGTTCAAGAGAGTAACTACTCAGTCACGAGTTTCTTTCTGTACTTGGGTCTAAATAGTATTTTTGGGGTATGGCTAAGAAGTTATCTGAAATTGTAATAAGTAGGGTGGCTGCAATTATTTGTCCCTAAGTTCACTACTTGTGTAGAAAATTGAATGTAATACCATAATGTAGAAGATTATAATAAAATTCTCATTTAATCTGTATTAAAGGAATTTTTAATGAAATATAGAAAAAACTAAAACGGTAAATGCGATATCTACAGGTAACTTGATACGATGTCGAAGATGAGGACCGACAGTTAACAAGCGGGGCAGGGGGTCTTATCAAGGTCCATGTGGGAAGTGATCCAAAATTAATAAGCTTACCCCTTTTAATCACCTGAGAGTAGTTGGTATTTGAATAACTCATCAGTGTTTTCAATATCATCAACAAAATTATTTCTTATCTTTATATTTTAAACTAAGCGATATACAGTATACGTAAGTTGGTTGAAAGTTTTCACGGACTCTCTTTCCTCCCTTCCGATATCCGAGATGAGCATGATCGATTTTTTTGGCTTTGGACTTTGATCCAAATCCTTGTCATTTACCCGAGAGCACGAATCAGTGTATTGTATCATGGTAACCACTGTCTTAAAAAATCCTAGAATGTCCTGGAATTTCACTTTTGTCCTGAAAAGTCCTCGAATTTCCTTGATTTTGGGCCATTTAGACGTTGATGCGTCCTGGAATGTCCTGGGAAATGGAAAATAGTTCATCATCAATTTTTTGGTCTAGTTGTTATTTGAATCAGGTCGAAAACTTAAGTCTTAAGCATTGATTGATTGTTATTAAGAGCTTTTTATTCATGTTATTCGTTACAAGTTGGGCACATAATGTTTTGCCACTCAATATAGAGATATGGGAATAGACTAATGGTTTCAGTTTAAAACTTAAAATAATTTTTATGAATCAATTAATTTTTGTTTAATGTTTTAGGTTTTAAAACGGCCAATTATCAGACATTTCGCACCTAAATGTCCTTGAAAAATTTATTTTTCCTGAATTTGTCCTGGAATGTCTTGGTGTTTGTCCTGGAAAAAAATTCGAAATGCCCTGGAAAGTCCTGGAATGTCCTCGAATTCCAAACCAAAGTTTAAGTGGGCACCATGTGTGTGTAGCTTGAAGGTTGCATATTTATATCCTTGGCACTTTAAACACTTTGGAAAATCCCTATTACTATGTATTATTGTACCATTGCTCAACAAATTTTGTAACAGCTGTTTAAGATTTTTCTTTTAAAAGAGAAAGAAAGGTATGCTTTTGTCATAAATCTAAGCTTCCTTGGTTTTATATTCAATTTTCAGAAAAAAAACTTATTAAATTAACTTAAAAATTTATGGTTTAAGGTATTAGAGGAACGTACCAAGGTCTCACGGCTACCGTTATAAAGCAAGGAAGTAACCAAGCCATTCGCTTCTTCATCTACAATAACTTAAAAGCTTGGTTTCAAGATGGTGATCCTACAAAAGAGATTGGTATGGTCAGGACCTTCTTCATCGGTGGTTTAGCTGGTGCTGCCAGTGTTTTTGGTAATACTCCCGTTGATGTGGTCAAAACAAGGATGCAGGTATTCATGATTTGATTTTTTTTCGTTCTATGCCATCTCATTCTGAAAATCAAAGGTACCTTTATACGATAAGATTCACCTTTTAAATAGTACTAAATGTCGCGGTTCGTGGTTTTCGCTGATTTTAGGCTTCGTCGGGGAAGAAATAGTTAATTTAACATGTTTTCAAAAAAGCGCAACTTTGTTTACTATAATATATCCGAAAATCTAATGACCTCAACATAAAATGGCATAAAATATCTCTTATCTCCTCTTCACCCTCTTTCTGCTGAATCAGTTAGATTTTGTCAAATTAAAACTTTCACTTTTGAAGAGCGGTGGGAGCCATCAAGAAAACACATAGCTTTCTCAAATCGTTCTTTAAAACATTGCTCAAGGAGTCATGAAAAGGAATTTATGATAAAGTAGTCAAAATTGCGATTCTTTAATACCAAAAATGTTAAATTAACATTTCTTACCAGTCTGGCTTTAGTCATGTTTTAACGATGTTTGCGAGAAATACCACTCACGAATTGTAATTTTTGCCTGCTGTTAAAATATTCGTATATTTATATTTTAACAGGGTCTTGAAGCACACAGGTACAGAAATACATGGGATTGTGTGAAGAAAACTTGGGCAGAAGAAGGATTTAGAGCGTAAGTTTTATGAAATGTTTTCACTGAAATTTGAGCCACCAACCATGAGATTGTCAATTTGAAATGGCCAATATACTGATTTTGCGACATTGTCATCCGAAATTAACGAAAAGTGACCAAAATCAAATGGTACAGTTCATTTTTCTTAAAAATATGTTGGAAATTTCTTGATTTTTAAAAATGAGTTGATTGAGCCCCGATTCAGACCCTCTGCCTGGACCAAAAAGCCAAATTTTAAGGTAAAAACTGTAAGGTTTGAATAAGGCTGCCCCAAAACCTTAGATTATAGACCCGAATGATGACGAAAGCCACAATTATTGTTCTTTTTCCCGATTTGAGAACTACCGTATCGGACAAAGAAATGTCCGACAAAATTTTTGTAAAACATGATTTGAATAAAAATCACACGAATCGTAGTATCTTTTTTGTTTTTAAAGCAATAAAAAATTTGTGAGGACAAAATTTTTCGTCACCTCTCTTTTTTCGGACATTTTTTGTCCGATAAGGTAATTCTGGCTGATCCCATTGACCATCTATTGTATACAGTGTAATTGATGCTATTAACTTTAAAATCTTCTTTTTTCAAGGTTTTATAAAGGTACGGTTCCACGGTTGGGTCGTGTATGTTTTGATGTGGCCTTCGTTTTCACACTGTATGAGCAAGTGATGAAACTGCTTGATTTGGCATGGGACACCAATTAATTTCCGTTGTAGAGAAAAAAAAGCAAACATATCTGATAATTTTTTGATAGGAATATTTTTGGAACAGTGATTTAGGTAGGTGTTTGTATATAGTAATTTCGAATAAAAAGCAATTTCAAAATTTCACGATTATAGTATGTATATATAAACATTGTTTTTTAGGATTCCTTTTTTTTAAATTGTATTTGAAAATATAGCGAAAATGAATAGAGGTTCGAAATAGCCAGCATACTTAAATTTTAAGAGTTTCTTAAAGCAAATTCTAGCGACCAAAATTTTTTTTTCGAAACTGCGAATGTTCGAAATAAGCAGCATTTGAAAGAACTGACGTCAACTGTAGTGTCCGTTTTACAGAGATGTCCGCTTTATAAAGACTTCGTTTATAGGAGTTTGATTACTTATTGCTCTTTCTGTAATTCGGTCCCCTGAATCTACAAATCGAATACCATTAGTACAAAGTAAAAGTGCCCGTCATAACAAAAGTTTGTGCAGTGCATCTCCATGAAGCAAATGTCATGAAAATTTTATAGAGATGTCTGCCTTACAGAGGCTTCTTCAAATATATATTTGCACGATGTATCGTTCTTCAATAGTGCAATCTTTCCCTATCGTGTTTTTACATTATTGTTATCAGTCATTAAAAAGCATAATATTTAATTGTAATTATATTTCAGAAATATTAGTTTTCGTTTTCCGATTAGGCACGTTATGTAGGTAACTTTATCAATTGCTATATTGTTCAAGCGTTTTGAATGTGACAAATTTTACGGGGTGGATTTCAAAATTCATAATTTTTTTTTAATGAAAGCTCTAAAAGAATGGGTATTGATGAAAAGAACAAAAAAAAGAACAATCAAATTTGATTCTCCTTAATTCACGGGCGCTTATAGAAAAAAAAGTAAATTTTTTGACCAAAAGTACACTGTCTGCCCCACCCCCTTATTGACTCGAGAGAACTTGATTTATTATGATTATTTTATGCTATTAGATATATTGTATTGTATAGAAAAAGAAAAAGCACAATGAAAAAGCAAAACTTTATTCTTGTTTTAAAATAGCTAGTCCAGATACTAGATACTTGACCTGGACGAGGGTCTTACAGCAATGGCTTTGATATTATTGAGTGACTGGTCTCGAGTTTTAGTGGAAGTGTTGGGTGTTATAATGTGCTATTTGTCTATGCTATAATGAGCACACAGAATAAAATCTCCATATCGCAACGGAGATGATCGCTATTGAGGTCGAAAGATTATCAATGGTTCCCCCATTTAAAAGTAAATTTTAAAATCTCAAACTTGACAGATTTGACTGCACAAGATAAAATACCAGGCAATAATTTGTCAAATCATCACTGCAACCTATCTCAATGTGTTCATATACCTAAGAGGCTTCAGAAAAGTGTCTGTAAATGGTTTTTTTTTTCATCAAGCAAGAGGTGAGGATGGTTTTTCTATACAGGTAGTGAGATCAATAAGCCCCCCCCCCCCCCCTACTTTGAAAGTGAAATCTTGAAAGTTTGGTCTGGTATGGTTTGTAGGGTTTCCTTAAACCGTTGTCAAGTTATATGACGTAAGCGGTAAAATGTAGAGAGGGAAAAGGGAACATTTGGAAAATTTGGACCTTTGAATGTTGAGACATCAACTGGGAATTGCAAGTGGATCTTGATTGAAATTTTAGGACATCCCAACAAAAACTTCAAAATGCGGGTTTAAGTGTAACATTGTTATGTAAATTTCAATAGGGATAGTGGAGGCTAGTAATAATTCATAAGATTATACTTTAATTTTCGGATTGTCTTTAAATTTGATGATCACTAAATTGAATTTTTGTCGTTCACGAGATCTATATTTTTCCAAAGTGTCAGGCGGGTCAGAGAACTCAGTCAGGAATTCAGATGACCTTAACAGAAAATATGTAAATTCTAGTGGAATTTCTGGAAAATTAGGCAGAAAGCTTGTGTAGAGGCGATGCTTTTTTAACCAATTTGGAAAGCCGTTTTAAATATTAGCTTGACAGTAAAACGTTGATATTCTAAGACTATTTTTGAGTTTAGGCTATAAAGCAAAAGCTAGGAAAAAACAGGTAAGAATTTCGGGAAATGCACCCTTAGATTACGTCATACAATCTATTTGTATGTTTTATCCCCAAGATCCCTTTTTGTTTCTGACCGCTACTAGGTCTTCATACACATTTATAAATAAAAACCTTACTTTATTGGTTGGGTGAAACTGTTGAAAATTGTAAAAGGGTGTTTGTCGTCATCATAACCCTCACGAAACTCAAATCATTCAATATCTATTAGCAATTTGCTGATAAAAGTTTCTTCAATAAACTTCAATTTGCGAAAAATCATGATCTTATAAATTATTCATGGCGCACTTGTGCACCTTATATTTATCATGTCTTAAAAGTTTTTGGTTGAGTACCTAGACAAACTTTAACACGCGATTCTTTGAAAATGTTACCTGATTTTGATTGCTCTATCAAAAATTATCTTTTTTGGATTATTGCTCTATTAGCAGCATTTCGAGAAAACGCGATTTTAAATTTTCTCCTATGGACACTTTTTTGAAATCATGAAATTTCAAAAAGATTTTAGGGGAAAACAAACCTATGTTATTTTTCTCAAAAACTGTATTGAAGACTTTTCAAAGAGTGCAGCCAAATTCTGTACTGATTTTTACATATTAGCATCCGAAATTGACCAAAAGTGGTTAAAATTAGCAAAAACAGACGTCGACTTCTGATAGCCCATTTCTTCCCTGTAGGTCGTTTTCTCCAAAAATGTTTTTGAAATTTAATGATTTTAAGCCCTAGTCAAAACCCTGTATTAGCTATTAGCTTTGATTTTTGAAAAATCTTCCACCCCCCACTATTATTAATTTCAAAGACTTTTACAATTCAAATTCGAAACCAACTCGAGAATGAGCATGAGACATGAATTTATATCCATATGATTTTATATCATTAGAGAAAACTTATGAGCCTGAAGTATATGACAGCATTTTGTTCTTCCTTTACTACGGGGTGTCCCATAAAAATGTCATTAGCAATAGCATAGAAAACTTTTAGTTTATCCTTTGTTTTGAGTTGCGGTACTTTTGATGAATTCTCATGACAAAAGTTTTTTTTGCCATTGAAAATGAATGACTTTCTATTTAAATCAGAGAAGAATGATATTTCCATTTTCATTATTCTCACGAAATTTATTTTCCCTGACTTTCCATAACCTAAATGGCAAAAAACAAATTTTCCCCGACTTTCCAGATGCTATGAACCCTGTACATAGGCATAGGCAGAATTTTTTCGCAATTTTACATTTTCACGAAAATAAAGCTTTGCCTTGCTTTCCCAAGTTTAATTTCGCCGCATCAAAATT
>JAUBWS010101521.1:0-10728 GCA_032270445.1 Darlingtonia californica | reverse complement strand
CCCCCCCCCCCCCCCCCCCCCCCCCCCCCCCCCCCCCCCCCCCCCCCCCCCCCCCCCCCCCCCCCCCCCCCAAAAATAAACGGATTCGTTTATTTACATTTGACTTTAGGCTTTAGTTACAATCCGATATCAAACTTGCAGCTCCTTAAGGGGTCCTCTTTTCTTTACTGCTTTCATCGATGTTAATGTTTTATTTAAGTAAGATTACACATGTATTTTAGTCTGGGAGCCCATGAAACTAGGAGGAAAAATGTGCGAAAATGGTAGTCAAATTAGTTTTGATTTACTTAATGATTTGATAGCACCTCTTATATTCCATATTATAGTTGAGCAAAATGTAAACATTATATGTCATAGCGGATCCGTCTATAAAGAAGTAATGCTATTTTGTTCCAGAAAAATATTAGGTGTTGGACTGAAGGGGGAAAGAATCACGAATCATGAATTTACGGTTTTTGTCTGGAAAACTTTTGGCGAATTTTTGGGATATCCATTGATTTCAAATGAGCTTTTATCCCTTTCTGTTCCAACTACGCGCCGGGCGGATCATAAAAGTACAAAATTTAAAAGGCTTTTGTATCTCAAGCAATTTCAAAAACTAAGCATATTTAGACTCTGGGACCCAGTCCTTCTGAAAGTACGTTCAATTCTAAGTTACAGTGATCTGTCTTAAAGCTGCTCTACCTAACCCGAAATTTGAAACTTTTTTAAAAAATGTACCATTTCCTTGAGGGTTGAAAGGCAGAGTTATACAATAGAATTTTAACTTGTAATTTGTGGAGCCGTGTGCTTAAAGTGCTTGACTGCTATACAGGAGTTTCGACTTCGAATCCCTTGCGAAGTTTTCGGGAGTAAAAGTCGCCAATTACTGTTGTTAATTCTACATGAGGTGAAATGTTCCCAGGAAGGCAGGAATCTCATTGATATCAGTTCATAGAGAACTGAAAAGACTATTCTTGGTGAATAATCAAATCACTCATGATCGTCTTAACATAATAGAAATACTCCTGAACAGGGGTTCCGAGGAGTTTGTATCCCTTGCGAGGCTTTCGGGAGTGAAATTCGCCAATTACTATTGTTAATTATACATGATGCCCTGAGGTATTTCCAGGAAGGCAGGACCCTCATTGGTTATCCTTAGTAGATAATCAAACCATTCATTCATGTAACCAAGGGTTTGAAGGCTTTTTCTCTTCTCTACTGAATTGGAAAATCGATTTTTAAGACAGATTTTATGTTCCACCAATAACGTTTTAAATTTAATTATTTCTATCACTGTTTTCATATCTATCTATCTTTCGTGTGTTACCTGCTGAATCAGTCAATTTATGCAAATTTGAATGTTTAAAAATTCTCTTTTAAAGGGGATTGCCTTCCCTTCTATGCATATAATGTTTTTAGCCCGAGGGTTTAGAGTGGAACATTAGTGTTATTTTTTCATCTGCAGAAAAATTCGCTTCGAACGATACCATTATGACATTGATCTAGATTCTTTTTTTTTATTTGCAAACTAATGAGAAAGAACCTATGACATGCGTGTGTCGAAAGATTACTTTTCTGCAAGATGACAAATTTCACTTTTCGCAAACTCTTGTGATCTCGAGAAAAAAACTGCTTTTTCCATCTTGCAAATAATCCACTTCTTATCTCACGAAAAAATGCTCTTGCAATCTCGCAAAGAAATGCATTTTCTATCTCGCAAAAAATCCACTTCTAATCTCCCGAAAAAATGCTCTTGCAATCTCGCAAAGAAATGCATTTTCTATCTCGCAAAAAATCCATTACTAATCTCGCGAAAAAGTGCATTTTTAATCCCGCGAAAAAGTGGAGTTTATTTCGCGAAAAAATTTAATTTGTCATCACGCAATACTAAAAATTTAACACGCGGCACGTCATGAGAAAAAAAATATGATATCGTACTATTAAAATTTAGAAAAAGCACAATAAAAACTAATTCTGTAACTTGTTTTTATTCTTAGACAAGTAGACGAGCTGTAAACAGCAAAAATCCTTCATGGATTTTCATACAAGAAGAAAGTTCAGCAATTATTAAACAAAAATGGTATGTTTAAATAACATTAGTGTTTTTTGAAAGAAACTTTTGCAGCTCAGCCAAATCGTAAAATTTTGAATTTTTTGGGGAAACGGTTTAACGGTTCGTTGAAATGAAAGAAGGAATATTAATTCCGCAAATTTTTGGACCTTGGCCCTTCTTACTGATATTTGTTGTTTGCTCACAGTGCAACTTTGGAACCATGATAAACTTTAATACTTGCATTTTACTTCCTCATTTTCCAAGCAGACTTACAATGGTCTAAATTTTCTATTTTCTTCTCGTTCTTCTGTCAGTACTCCGATTCTTTGCGATTTGATAATCTTTACATTTAATCCCATTGATTTCATGACTTTATCTTTTATATATTCCTTATCCTCCCTGTCTTACTCTTCTTGTGTTTCGTCTAAAGATTCGTCCACTCCATGTATTATTAAATTGCAAGTTCTTGATTTGATCATTCTTTCTTCTTTCTTTTCTTCTTTCAATATTCTTTTGATGTTTTTAGTAGTTGCCGTAACTCGTGCGTAGCTTTTGTTCTGCTTTTTTTCTTTCTCTATTTATCATTCATTTTCCCTAGAATCTCCTCCATTTTTCCTCTAGTCCTCCTCTTCTTTCCTCTATCGTTGTTTGCGCTGGAAACTTCTTGATTTGTACGTCAAGCAAAGTTGTATTTGATACAAAGGCAGTTCGGAGCACGATTGCAGACTGGTGAAGGGCACCTCCAACTTGTGAAAATGATGTTGAAATCACGTGGAGCTGAATTGATGCGTCTTCGGATAAGTAAAATTTGTCAGCAGATGGAGTAATTTGCGAAAATCAATACCCACGAAAAGTTCAAGCTAATTATTCCCACAGATTGTACTCATGATTCAATTTCTCCGTAGGTTTAAAGCATGAAATTTCATTTGTATGAAGCAAAGTTTTTCGTCTTAAGTTGATTCCATTTTTGTTTCTGTCAATTCATTAAATTTTCATGAATAATGCAAAATATTGCACTGAAAATGAAAACATTGGATAAAAATTTCATCGATTCGCGAAATCAATACTCGTGAAATATTTCACAACCGATTATACGCGAAGATTAATACCTGGATTAATTTTTATCGACATTTAAAAATTTGTAGCCGCAAAAATGACGTACCCTTAAGAACTCTTTGCTATAACTTGCACCAATACTTCGTAACGATTGGGACTGGAAATTACTTCCCTCGAAAGTATTATTTTAGAAGATCTGTTACAGGCTATGTAAGTTTGGCCAGCCATGGTAAAAATGACTTCTGGCGTAAAGAACTACAAACTGAGAATGAAATATGAGATGCCATAGTAGTTTGACATTCTCGCAGTTCTTGGATATTTATACGAATATGTTTTATTTCCAGGCAAAAAATGTACGGACAGAAAGAGTATGTCCAGCCCGTCCAGTTGGAAGTAACAGGCTCTACTGTTACCTTCACAGCAGAAAGTAAGTTGCCTTGCTTTGTACTTAAATTCCTTACTTGTATCTAGCTTTAGAAACGAGTGTTACTCCAGCATTTTCAATGGTATTATTGAGAATTTACCAAGTCAAGAAAAAGAACAGAAAGCGCTTTTTTCGATTATGGCAAAGGCCTGTTTTACAGCATTTAAACCGATTTCGTCAGCACCCCGACTGCTATTTAATTTTAAACTATTGAACGCCTTCCATTTTTAGTACAGGGCTGTCCTTTCCTTCCTAATAGTCTTTCAAACAGGGTAAGGTAGTTTCCAATAAATCAGAATTGAAATTCCTAAGTTGGGTCCTAAATTTACATGAAATTCGTTAAACTCATATGCAATTTTGGAGGAGTTATTATATATTGATTTTTGAAAGCTTCTATGTTACGAAAAGATTTTTGTAAACGCACATGTATTTTATTTTATTAGAATGGGGCCTGCAGTGATATGTGGGCGTGTCTCTTTTATTTTCGTACACACGCCTATATGAGAGACGCCTTTTTTATTAAAATCTTTAAGTATTAAGATCTTGTAGAAATGCTTTAGTTCATTTTACTATGACATGTGACATGTGACCTACATTCAGCTTCCTTTCCTTCAAAAAGGTGGGGGGTGGTTGGGCATATTTGAATTTCACAAACTGACATTACTCATGTTACTTATTTTGATTTTCTCCATAGCTCATTTTTATACAGTTTTTAGGTTGTATTAATTAGACTTACATCTGTTGTAAGCATTTACAGTCTTTGGCCCTTCAATTTGACTATTTTTCTTTTTATGTTTTATTTTTAAAAACTTCGTAAAAAAAGAGGGGGAAATGTTTCTTTAATTTCTGGGGGGGGGGGGGGGGGCTGAGACCCTCAAGGAACATATGGCCTCTGGGCTTTTCTCAATAAGGGATGGCATGCATTTTCACTACTAGCTAGAATGTCATCGAATTCATGCATAGGCGGAGCCCAATCACCAACCAACCCGCTAACTTTGTGGTAATTGTAAAGTCATGTTGATTGGTGAGAGGAATACGCCCAACGGAGCCCCGGTTTCAATATTCATTTAATTAAGTTATTTGCTATAAGGGCAATAAACAGTTATGCAACGAGAATTTGCAAGATATGTTTGTTATCAATTGCAATGTTAAAAGCAAAGCAAATGGTTTAGACATATGGAAAAGAAATCAAGGAATTCGGACAATCCAGACAACACTATTTTTTCAAAAATAATAATAATGACAATCGAATACAGATTGAAAAGTTCACATACCATGTTTTCCCGTACCGAGCTGAGTCGAGCATCTTCGACACGATTCAGTATAACTGTCCCGTAAGCCTGATTCACGCTTGTTTGCGTCTGCGTCTGCTTCATTCCAGAAGTTTTTGTAACAATAGAAATCAAATAGAAATAAAGCAGACGCAGACGCAAGATATCAGAACTTTTTGATATCTTGCGCCGCTGCTTGTTTCATTCTATTTGATTTCTATTGTCTTTCTTAATCGCGCTTGTGTCTGCGTTGCGTTTTGCTTCAAAAGTGTGAATCAGGCTGTACAGAGCTGAACTTATTAGTATCTTTGACACGATTCAGTAAAGTTTGTTTCGGCCCACCCAAATTTGATTTCAGCTTTCCCCAGTCGAACTCAGAAAAAATGCCGTGTACAGCTCGCTACGGTACAGTTTAAACAATCATTAGAACAGTGGAATTGTATACCACAAACTTGATGATGATTTTCATGGAGGATAATTTTTGTTTGTTTTCGTATTTTAGCCGAACAAGCTGTACAACACTTCCTTGGTAAATAATTTTTGTAATTGTTTTCGAAATATTTCGGAACATCCAACTTTAAGTAAACCTTTAAACGTTCTTAATTTTTTGGTATTTTAAGCTAATTTCTAAGCTGTTCTTAATTTAGCAAATCACAGGTTGAAATCATTGAATTAAAAAAATTCTTAAAGAATAGCCTTTTGGAGCCTTAAATGTTCTTAACAGGTTCTACACTTTTTCTCATATAATTTGTTCTTATAAAATAAAAAACGTGTATGTGTTAAGGACTATTTTATTCATAATTTCATTTATTTTGATATCTATTTCTTTCTTGCTGACCATTTTATCAATGATGTTAATTGAAGACTTGCGTTTCACCCCAACCCCTGGTACTTTGACTTAGGCTATTGTGTTTATGTTAATACATCTTATCATTCAACAGGCGACACTGCACTAAAGTGACATTTCAATGACTGCAATGGAAATCCATCCTCCCTGTCAGTACAAATAAAAATACCATAACATACCTGTCAGATATAGTTATTATAGTTATATCAATGTTCTTAAACCATATTTGTTCATATTTTAGACAAAGAAAACGCTAGGGCCATGGAAATCGAAGGTACGTATCAGATAATTTGCAATTATCAATTATTCAAAATTGCAAGTTGCCAAAATGCGCATTTATGAAGATTCCTTGCTATTTTTCACTCATTGTTGCATTCCCGTTCTCGTTCTGGCTGTTCAAAGCCTTATGAATTCCCTAATTCTTTTAAAAATTTATAGTTGCGAGTTTTGAAGCTTTATTTTCCACCAAGGTTCTCTGTAAAAAAGAAAAATGAATCCTCTGCTGAGGTAAAAAAAAACGAGTATTGATACGTGAATAAAATTTCGCTTTGAACCTCAATAAGTGGGTAAGTGAAACGCCATATAAGACGAATTAGCTAAATTTAATAGCTTAACGTGAAGATTTCATGAATTGAAAGTCCACTTTAGTGGGACTTTTACAGGAAATTTCGCTGTATTGACTACTTCAACCAATAAAAATGTTGACATATTAGTACTAGTCTTAGATGCAATACTGTTTTCCCCTTGCACACTCGGAAAAATGCATTATTTTTCGATCTTTTTGAGGAAACTAAGAAAGATAGAAACAGTAGTGCATCTATAATAGTACGTGACGGGATTAAAGCAAATTTTCTTCAAACACCTGAAAGTACTTTGTGAAGCTCGAATTCTGATAAATTTCACAAGTATTTATCATTGAAGTAATTTTCTCCCAAGAACGACAATTTGGCGAAGGTATGAAAAGGATCTTTTTCTGTAGGCTTAAGATCGATTGTAAAATTAATTAACTTGTATAGCTGCGAACGAGTTAACACAATATCTAAAAAAAAGTTTTGCATGCTAAAGGTCCCCTCGAGAAAAGTGTATTATTGATGCACTAAAGCAAAATACATTATATCTACGGTATATTATTGATGCACTAAAGAAAAATACATTATATCTACTGTGTATTATTGATGCACTAAAGAAAAATACATTATATCTATGGTATATGGCTAAATCAAATCTTATCAATAGGTGAAATTTCAATAGGTTCGGTCTTCCAATTGACATAGCAGTGAAGGTTTAGAAATTGAAAATCATTTTCTTTATTGTTCTAGAAACTGGTGAGGAACTTCCAAGTGAAGGTACGTACTTTAAAAATGATTTTTTCTCAAAGATTTCTTCGTTGCATTCCCGTTCTCGTTCTGGCTGTTCAAAGCCTTATAAATTCCCTAATTCTTTTAAAAATTTGTAGTTGCGAGTTTTGAATGAAGCTTTATTTTCCACCAAGGTTCTCTGTAAAAAAGACAAACGAGTAAAAGATTTCATGAAGATTTCATGAAGTATGACTTTTCGCTGTATTGACTACTTCAACCAAAAAACATTTTGACATAATAGCACTAATCTAGATAACATACTGTTTTGCCCTTGCACACTCGGAAAATGCATTTTTTCGATGTATGCGAGGGAACTGATAAATATAGAAACAGTAGGGTGGGCCTCCCATCTTTAATAGTACGTGACGGGATTAAAGCAAATTTTCTTCAAACACCTAAAAGTACTTTGTGAAGCTCGAATTCTGGTAAATTTCGTAAGTTTTTATCATTGAAAATAATGGTAAAGCAATGTTTGAAGCAACCATACCATCATGCCTTAAAATGGCGACTATTTCTGTCCCCTAAATTCATCGTAATTTACGTAACTTTTTCCTCAAGCGTGATATTATTCGAAGATTCATTAGAATCGCCATAAAAACGAATTCAAAAAGAGAAAAAAAACTGTTATAGTGATTAAACATACTAGGAATTTAAATTTCCAGTCTTATACAATTACATGAATATTTTCTCTAGATCAACCTCAAGAACAAGTTGGCGAAGGTATGAAATAGATATTTTTTCTGTAGGCTGAAGATTGATTGGAAAATTAATAAACTTGTAGCTGCGAACAAATAAACACAATATCTAAAAAGAGGTTTTGCAAATAAATGTCCAAACTTGAAATAATTAGTTTAATAGCAGGGCTGTGATAAGTTGAAATTCCACTGTATTTTAAGTCATGTCAATCGCGTACCTTTTATGATATCATTTAGCTAGATTCCTGTTCTCCAGATCTGACAACACAGCCCATAAGAAAAGCTTTAGAGAACAACATTTTATAAACATAAAATTCATGATATAAACATATGTGCCTGATTCGAAAAAGTCAAATTTATAAACTTATTACGTGTCTCGTCCGATCTTGATTTCGCTGCAATCGTTTGATTGTTTTTCGCATTTGAAGTTTTCTCCGATATTTTGTGTTTCTTTGCATTGAAACGTCTGTACTTTAATCGCTGATGTACACTCTTCGTGTCGATGACCAATTTCATGTGTTACCGGAAAAGAAAGTTTTAAAATAACAAAAAGTTGACAGTAGTGTTTTCTAACATTTTGTTGTTGCTATCCTTGGTAAATACTGTTCACAAATGTTGTTGCCATGTAAATTAGACTTAGCAGAATTTTGATTTCTAATTCTAGAATCTGATGACGATGAACCATCGTCCAACCATGATCCGCCTGAAATGATGCCAAGACCACGTAAGTACTTATATTTTGATGCTGTAGACACTCAAACATACATTTTTAAATGGATTAGAATAGTCAACCAATTTTTGGCCCCTCTGTCTTCCGAAAAGCCTCTTTTTCTGTTTCTTACTGAACAAAAAATTAAAAGCTTAAAAAATTAAAAGAAATTTAAACATTTCCAGGTTCGTGGAATTGGTCACTTGTTCCCTTCAACTAACATTTAGGCTAGAAGTCGAACTCTCCACAACTTGATTTTTTTATCTCCTTTACCGTTCGACTTATGGGGAGTCTATTGTGTATATTGTATATCATAAAAACTCAAAATAGTTGAAAATTATTTCTCACAAATATAACCTAGTAAAAGTTTTTGTAGGGAAAAGTGAGGATATATTCCACCAAGGTTCTCTGTAAAAATGACAAATGAATCCTCTGGTGAGATAAAAAAAAAAAACGAGTATTGATACGTGAATAAAATTTCGCTTTGAACCTCAAAAAGTGACATTCTGGGTAAGTGATACGCCTTATAAAACGAACTTTTGTATTATGATCCCAATTTAGCTAAACGTGACAGATTTCATGAAGTGGGACATTTACAGGAAATTTCGCTCCATTGATTACTTCAACCAATAAACATTTTGACATAATAGTACTAGTCTAGATGCCATACTGTTTTCCTTTGCACACTCGGAAAAATGCATTATTTTTCGATCTATTTGAAGAAATTGAGAAATATAGAAAAAGTAGGGCGGGCTTCCTGCCTGTATTAGTACGTGATTGTAATTGTCGTAAGTTTTGATCATCAAAAATAATGATAAAACAATGTGTTAATACCAATAATGTTATTATCATAATTATATACTTTTTGTATCTTTGATAGTTTAGTTGGCATGATAATATTTGATTTGAAACTAGGTCAGACATGCTAAACATAACTTGGAGAAAAGTGTATTATTGATGCAGTAAAGCAAAATACATTATCCCTACGTTATATGGCTAAAAATTAAATCTCATCATTTTGAATAAAATTTAATAGGTTCGGTCTTCCAATTGACATAGCAGTAAGGATTTAGAAATTTAAGAGTCATTCTCTTTATTGTTCTAGAAGCTGGTGAGGAACTTCCAAATGAAGGTATGGACTTTAAAAATGATTTTTTCTTCAATGATTTCTTCGCTGCATTCTCGTTCTCGTTCTGGCTGTTCAAAGCCTTATAAATTCCTAAAGTCTTTTAAAAATTTATAGTTGCGAGTTTTGAATGAAGCTTTATTTTCCACCTAGGTGCTCTGTTAAAAAGAAAAATGAATCCTCTGGCAAGATGACATAAAAGGCCTTTTTATAAATTACGTAATAACACCGCTTGTCTCGTTCTCACTTTAAATTGTCATGGTGATCAAATCTCAAAGGTCCTAATATATTGTTTTATATTTCTGATTCTATCATTTTTTAATTATCGGTTATCAAAAAGTTCATTTTCAGGTTAAAAATTATCCCACCACACCCCTACCCATCCCAAAGAAAGGTATCATAAAATCTATAATTTCTTCTTAACAGGAAATATTTTTTAAGGTAAGATTAGCGACCTTAATAGACCTCTCTGACGTTAAACTTTGCTATTTTTCAAAAATCTGAATATTCATGGATGTTAAAATCTAATAAGGTTATATGTTGATGTTTAAATTTTATTTAACAATAATTCCTATTTATTACAGAATCAGATAAAGAAGAAACATCGAAAGAAGGTTAGTTTACAATCCTTAATCTTTTAACTCGGATGCTAATCCAGTGGTCGAAATCGTAAAAAACCTGCGTGCTTTGAAAAAAGAAAACATTCCTCAACATATGGTTTTACTCTCTAAGTTTTAGCATAAAGGTGAAATAGAACATTTTAGATATCTGATCCACCTGCATCCTTATTTTGCTTTGCAACATGTTGAAAAGGTTGAGGAAAATCTATTGAAGATATACCAAATTGAAATTTAGAAATATTCTTTTTTCTATTTTTACGTTACTATATTAATTGTTAAATTTCAGGCTCCTCTTATCATTTTCGATGAAGATTTCCGCTCTTGCCCACGATAAATTTTTAGAATTTTTATTTACTTGAAATTTGAATTAGCTAGAGTTTGTACATGGCTGTATGTTAGATTGTGGAGCGTAATCGAGTGATTAAGGTGCTTGACACCCAAGTGGGAATTCAGTGGTTCAAATCGTTCCTTACTGGAAGAACTCAATATGTTTCAGTTTCTGGGGTAGACTCTATCTTAAGGGAAATCATCTACGGGGTTCCACAAGGATCGGTTTTAGGTCCTCTTTTATTTCTTCTATACATCAA